>SNQJ01S0041290.1:61895-74232 GCA_010110895.2 Picea sitchensis | reverse complement strand
GCAAGTAGTCTCTAAAATTTTGCAATGCATACACCATTGCTAAGCCTTCTCTTTTAGTGGTAGTATAATTCCTTTCAGATGTAGAAAGACTCCTGCTAGCAAAGGCTATAGGGTGGTCAATCTCTCCTAGTCCTGGCTATGCTAAGACTACTCCTAATGCAATGGATGAAGCATCAACATGAACATTGAACTCCTTTCTCTAGTATGGAAAAACCAAGATAGGCGCAGTGACCATTTTCTTCTTTAGTGTGTCGAAGCTCTGCTGACATTCCTCTGTCCATTGAAATTTACTATCTTTATTTAATATCTTCTCCATAGGTGTTGTTATCTATGTGTAGCCCTTAATAAATTTCATGTAATATCCAGTGTGTCCCAATGCAGTGCGCAATTGTCTCACTGAAGTAGGAGGTAGATCAACAATGATAGCAATCTTGGAAGGGTCTACCAACAACCCCTATTTGCGCACAATGTGTCCCAACAACACTTCGAAAGGTGAAAATAAAATACATTTCTTCAGATTTAGGGAAATATTAAATTGCCTGCACTTATCTAACATTAATCTGAAACATTCAATATGATCTTTTAGTAGGCTAAAAATGGTCCAATCATCAAATTATGCTTCCAAGAAGTTGTGTAAAAATTCCTTAAATTCTTCGACCACCACCTTGGAAAAGATGGATGGTGCATTCTTCAAGCCAAAAGGCATCATAGTGTATTGAAATGAACCCCATTCTGTTGCAAATGTAGTCTTGTGTCAGTCTTCCTTAGCAATTCTGATCTGGTGATAGCCTGGAAATCCATCTGTGAATGACTAAACCTCCTATCCTCCTACATTATCTAGGACTTCATCAGTAAAAGGTGTAGGAAATGGATCATGTAAACATGCATCATTAATTTTCCTTAGATCTACATAGATTTTGATTTCTCCTAACTTATTTTCTTGGACCACCATAGGGCTAATCCATTTACATTCTTCAATTGGTTCTATGATTCCTGCTTCCAACATTCTATATAATTCAATCTTAACTTTTTACTTGTACTTACGATTCAGTCTGTAAGGTCTCTGCTTGATAGGTCTTGCATCTACTCTCAAATGGATCTTCATTTCTCCCATGGGCCCTTTAATTCTCTTTGTTTCTGTGAACTTGGTTGGGAACAAGTCCTGATACTCATGCAATAGTACTTTTGTAATCTTACTAATAGTAGCATCATCCCAATAGTCTCCAACATTAGCCAACTTAGGTGTTTGTTCTGTTCCAATGTTAACTTTCTTAATTTTAATAGGTTTCCCTACAAAAGGTAATTCAATGCATGGCCCTTCTATATCTCTTTTCCCTTCAGTTTCTGAAATGTTCACATTCCTCAAATCATCATATTCATCAGCATTAATATTATAACAATCATGTAACCGTTGAAGGGGCACAGTCCATTCATATTCTTCTTGTTCAAAAGGGGGGTTAGATACTTCCTCAAAAACCTTCTTTATTGTAATTTGTAAAGCCTGATCTACTGTGGGGTACTGAATTTAAAATAGGAACATAGCTATAAATTTTTGGGTCATACCATACCAATCTATAATGGTTAAGCGCAGTTCTTCTTGAAGATACCAGTTGATAGGCGTAGTATCTAAGGTGTTAATGAACTTATGTACCCACTGTTCCTTGGGAATTTTGCTCCATGCCTCTTCACAACTTCAAATATGGTCCTTAGGACAACTATGACATGTGTATCGAACTTTTCATCCTTCATCTTGGTCTGAAAAGATTATTGTCAATAAGTGTGACATTGCACCCACTCTGTGATGTTCGTATTGTGTGTTCCCCGCCATCTAGTTGGTGTTCCTTTCAAGGCTTCATCTAGTGCGAACATCCTCTGTTGTATTGGTACAATTTTCTCAAATTCAGTTTCGAAATGTCTCTAAATGATTCAATCCATCAAATGTAGGAAGATTACTTACTTCTGTACCAATCTAGCGAACTACCTTGGTCAATCTAGCACACCTATGCGTAGAGACTTCATACATTCTATTGTGTCAATTTTCCAATTCTTCTTCTGAATCTGATGAGCATGCGCTCTCACTTTGCCAACTTGTAGGGTTAATACAATCCTATTGTCCTGCTGTCAGTTTATAGATATTCTCTAGTTCGTAGGCACGGTCTTGTTCCCTTATAGAGTTTGTGTATCTGCGACCTTCATTAGTATCAAGAGGTGCAATGACCTTAAGGACATTACCCTCGAATGCCATTCTTCTCTTTTTTAGGTCAACAACAGTCAGATTGTTGAAATCCCAATCAATTCCTAATAGGGAAGGATAGGGACAACTATCATCAACAATATTGATCACTTTGAAATATGAAAATGTCCTCACTCCTTTGATGTCCACATGGACATGCTCTAGTATTCCAAAGGGGCTCACCACCTGCTACTTAGCTAGTCCGAGCCTAGTAGGAGAGTAAATAAATCTAGGTTTTCCCATCAGTTCCCAATTCTTCTTCGTTATAACATTTACTTCTGATCCCAGGTCGAGGACCACATAGTCCACGTCCTAGTCTCCAATCTGGGAACTAAGGTTCATTTCCTTGCTTGTCCTCCTTTTTCTAGACACTTGATTCACTTCTCTACTCAACAGAGGATCTATTCTTCCAATTTCATACTATCTTATCAGGTGTTGTAGTTCGTGCAAAATGTTTTCATCTTTAATCAAATTGATACAAGTATACAATAAGTCCATAAGATTTCTTACCTCTTTTCCTTGTCTAGCTAAGGTAGACTGAACAAATGTTAGAGGCATTTCACATTCCATTACTTTTGTTTATTCCCTAGATGAAGAATCTTGTTCTCCTACAAATTCTTTCCTTGCTTCTTCAAAAGTAAGATTTTCTCTCCTTGGATCAAACAATTTTTCGTTCTCTGCAGCTCTTCTGATCCTTGATCCATCTGTAGTCTTCCCTGGAGTCACCCTATCTTCTTCTGTAGTAGTGCCTCCTCTAGAAATAACAACAACTATGGGATCCTCACTGTGAGGTTCCATTGATATTAGTTTAACTTGTTGTTATCCACCTCGTCTTTCCTGAAGTTTAGCTAACAATATTGGATAGTCTTCAATGACATGGTCAAATGAATTACAGTAGTTGCAAGTAGTACAAGGGTTACGACAATCCCTTTCCAAATTTCTTGGTTGTGCGCAGTTATAGAAAATAATATGACCTCAACCTCGACCCATACCTCCACCTCGTCCTCTTCCTCTGAATCCACAATGAGGGTTGAAGTTTCCTCTTCCTATGGAATTGAAATCCGCATTATTTCCTTCTGACTGTAATTCTCCTTGAATTCTATATGCATCCCTTGACCTTTCATGCATGAGGTCATAAGCCATACAATCCTTCTCATCATGCCCCACAAATTTGCAAAATGTACAATAAATATTGGTGCGTGTCTGGACATATTTCTTCATATAATAACATTCACCAAGGCCATGTCTAGTTCTACATACCTCACACCTGGGTAAAGTATCCTGCTTCAAAGGGTTAGGGCCCCCAGAGGCCAAGTATTAATTAAAAAGGGGACAATGTTCTTTGTCATGGCCCTATGATTTACATATGATACACCATATATCTTCTCTTTTCTCTTTTCCTTTATCCTTCTTCATATCTTACACATGTAAAGATAAACTAGTTAATTGATTCAAAATATGACTCATACCTAGACTAGATTCTCCTACAAGGATTGCTTCTAGTTTCATGGAAATATCCAAAGCTTGAGCCTATGAAGCGACCTTCTGTTGCATCAGAGGAACTCTAATGTGTGGCAGGAGGGAAGCGATGAACCATTCCTTATGTTGTTCATCCGGAATCTGAACACTTAAATGGCCTGTTAGTGTCTTACACCTCTGATCAAACTTCCAAACAGGTTGAGTCACCTTCTACTTGATCTCCTTCAATTCGGTAATACATTGTGACTCCAACTTAGGCTTATCGAACTCTGCACTCAACTGGTTGTCATTGATCTCAACCCTTGAAGAATGCCTCGTAGCACAAAGGTTGGGTAATGGACCCAATATTGTTTGATATAAATATGACTCATTATTGTCTTGTCATGGTTTATAATAAGTAGAAATGGATTAACTCCAAAGTGGTCCTCTTATGGTGAAAGCTCTCACGGGAAGACGCTTTGTAGATTGAGTTATCCTAGAAGTATGGTTAGAGAACCCATGCTTATTTGTGGAATAATTAGATGAACACCAGTGAATTTTTTAGTGAAACTATCCTAGATGGATAGTGCTTTTCATGCCATTTCCAGTGGTATCTGGAATGTCACATAAATCCTCACGGTTAGAGATTTATGGCCATGAGAAGTTGGAGAACCCAGGTTTGGGTAATGGACCCAAGTTTTTTTGATGGATAATGGTATGATTTTTGATATATTTTTAGGTAATACTATTCTATATGGATTGTACATGTCATTCCACTTCTAGTGGTATGTGGAACGTCACATAACTCCTCACGGTTTGACAGTTATGGCCTTGCGAAGTTGGAGGACCCTCATATGTCATCTCAAAGTGGTTTAAGATATTTTAAAAGGTAAATAATAAAGTGAAGTGATGAGTGTACTATAATTCAAAGTGAATACAAAATAAATTAATTCAATAATAAATTTAATGGAGAAAGTAGAATTGGGTTAACCCTAAAATAAGGAAAGTCGGCAAAGTGACCTAGAAGATGTTTTTAAGGAAGCTACTTGGAGAGTATACATAAGAGGCAAGGCTCTCTCATTTAATATACACTTGAGAATATTGAATACCTATAGGTTTATGAGGTAACCAAAGGATATTTAAGAGAAATGTCTGAGGAAAATGAAGAAAAGAAGGCCAGAATTCAAGGAAGGATAAATTCTTTTGATGTGCTTTCTAAGTCAGCAAAAGAGAAGCAGTCAAAGAAATGCCCCAGATCACGAAACCAACCAACACTTTATGCAAGCATTTTCAACAAGGAAATAAAACAAATACCAAGTTCAAATCAAAGGAATATTCAACAACAAGACCACTGGAAATTGTGCATGTTGATCTAGTTGGACCAACTACAACAAAGGGCTTAAAAGGTGAAATACTTTATGTTATTAGTTGATGATTATACAAGAATGACTGCAATTTTCTTTCTCAAGAACAAGTCAGAATATTTTGAAAACTTCAGGATCTACAAGGAAATGTGCAAGATACCAGATATATAAAATATGCAGAACATAAATGAAGTGCTAGAAATGACAGAATAACAGTAAAATATCCAGCATAATCTTCACAATACACAGAAATGATATACGAAATAGCAACAGAAACAACACTTTGATTCAGATAGAAATGTTCACAGGCCTCTTCGAGGGGGCAACCTCCAGTCGNGGGGGGGCCTCGACATCATCTTCTGAAACATCCTTGAAGATGGCCATAAAAATATTTTTTTCCTTACACTTGTTCCCAGAAATAGTGGAGTGGAAGGAGGAGTGAGAGTGATTGGTTTAGGGAGAGGAATAAAGGAGGGTTTTTTGGTTTGAGAAGAGACAACCTGTTTTTATTCCTTAGCTATTTTAGTATCTTCCACCCAACTCTAAGGTTGATCCATGAGGACATGGGCACAAATCTCATCCTTGAGGCCACTAATAAAACATTCTCAGAAAAAAGCATCAGACATGCCCTCTGTATGGAAAGACAATCGTTCAAAAATGCCTATAAACTCTTCCACTATGCTATATTGTTTCAACTTTATCAAATGGCCTAAATGGTTGGTTTTAGTGTCAAATAGTTCATAAATCTCTGCCACAAATTATGTCCAAGCCACATACCCTTGCCGGGTATTTTTCCTCCATTGCCACCATTGCCAATGTTCTTGATTTAGATGGAGAACACCCTATTAGAGTTTGTCCAACTCATCTGTAATGCCATAGAAAGAGAAATAATGTTCCATTTGAGTTACCCATCTAGTGGGATCTGATCCATCAAATTTATTCACATGCACGCATAGAATGTGTAGGCCACGTTGAAAGTAATGGGGTTGAAAAGTCTCGGAATTAGAGGAATTTTCACCTTCGAAGTGCAAAGATGATTCAGAGGAAGGAAGATCTGCAGGGATATTTAGCTTAGTGCATATCATGTTAGTGAAGGATGCAATCTGCATAGTGAGGTCGTGTTTGATGTTTTCCAGTTTGGAATCTATGAAGGAACGCATGCTTTTATTGATGGTGGAAATATTAGCACTGAGTTTCCTCACTTCCTGTTGGGTCTCTGTAAAAATTAGAGAACAAGGAATTGATGTTAGCTTCCAAGTCTTGGATACAAGTGTGGGGCATGATGAAGAGTGAAAATGAAAAGGGACAGGTGGTACCACACATAAAATGGGTTATGGGTGAAATGTATCACAATGATCAGGGCGACGAGGGGAATCCAATGGGGTAAGGCCCAAATAAGGGTGTCGAAAGGGGGTCGGGTCCAGGTGAAAAATATTTGTTGAAAAATGATAGGTGTGACTGCGATAAGGGTGAATAGAGGAATACAATGGGATAGGGATCAAATAATGGTGCCAACAAGATCTTGTGGAGTTATACTCAGATCTGAAGAATATTGTAGTGTTGAAATGCCCAAATTCTTAACAGGAAGAAATGTGTAGTAATTTCGCAAACTGAATGCAGGAGGCACAATTGCATGGCAATAGATCTTGTCTTTTCTATTTTTTCTTGTTTTCGTCCCAAGGGTTAGCATATATAGGGTATCTACAGACAAAGTTTTTCCCTGTGCTCTATCTCTCTAATATACGTGCAGGGTCCATTAGTAGTACTCGGCCCAATATCTCAAGAACCAACTAAGGAGGATAGATCGTGCCCTTAGTCGTACTACCCGACTACCCATGTAATAGAGAGTATCTTCCCAAGTGTTTTTATCGGTGGAACTATAACAGTCAGAAGGATGATCGATTTATCTATGGAGGTCTTAAGGAGATCTAGGTCGATCCGTATACAGATGTTGTTTGATGCACTACCACTCAAGGGGGTACCAACAGGGGTTACAAGGGTGGCCAACGGATGTGAGCTTAATTACCACTTGTATTTAATACATGTATTACTCCCTGACCGTGGGTATATGTGCGTAACAATAGATATCTATAGCTTTAAGATGCCAAAATATGTCTCTACCCTGGAAAAAAAATAACCCACAATGTTCTACCAAGGAAAGTGCTTTGATACCACTTGTAGTATTCCAAATATAAAATAGTATGCAGAACATAAATATGTTATCTAGAAATGGTATAACAACAATGATATAACTAGAACAATACCAGAATAATACCAGAATAACACCAAAAAGAGCACCTTGATTAATGATAGCAATGTTCACTTGCCTCTTCGAGGGGGAAACCTCCAACAGAGTAGAGCTCTATTACAATAATATCCGAGACAAAATTTATCATAACCTCTACTCCTATTTATACTAAATCTATCTATCCAAAAGAACAATCTGGAGGAAGATCCTTCTAGAAGAGGAAGCTTCTATTAGGTCTTCTTACATTTGACTTATTCTTCCTTATTTATAGGCCTTATTAATATTGGCCTTTATTACATGGAAATATATTATTCTACCTATGTGAGGGGTTAGGGAGGTTAGGTCCCTAACAAGTACCTTTTGAACAAGGGAATTCCACTCTCTTCGAGTATGCTCCCTTCGAGTCCTAGGATGGTTTCCTTTGATTGGAATGATCTTGTGGAGCCTCACCTTCCTTATTCTACACCCTTCCAGATAATGGTTGGAGTTAAATCATAAGGAATTCACTGAATTAGTGTATATGAAGGATCCTATGCAAGTATTTTATCATCCTTGGATTGACATGATTTGGGTTCTCCTAATCTCATGTCAGGTACAAGTGAGTTTCTAGATTTCGATAAAAGATCTAGATAATGTCTAGGAATTCTTCCTCAATTTCCTATCATGTTAGGTGGGAATATTTTCCTAGTGGATATGTTAGTGGTGTCAATCCATTTAGACTTTAATATTCTTATTGGGCATGATTATGTATATGTGATGAATGTTTTGGTGTTTACACTCTTTCATGTGATGCATTTCCCTCACAACGGAAGCATTTTCACTATTGATTAGTTTTCTTCCAATAATATCCATCCCCTTTGCGTGTTCCTAGTGTTCAGGTAGACGCTTCCCCACCATGGGTGAATTATGTGGTGTATTATCCTCGTTGTTCAATTACTCCTGAGATAGGATCTTTATAGTTATGTTCACCTTCTGGAGACAAGGTCTCGGCAATTGATCATGTGGTTTATCCAATGGGGGCATGTAAGCCTTTGCTTTACCCTCTTGTCCTGAGTAATATGGAATTTCATTTTGAGTCTAATCTTGTTATTTGTAATACCTCGCGCTATGGTATTTTTGAGTTGTCGAGACCCTATTTCATGGATTTTGAGTTTCCTTCAGATGAGGCCATCTTCGAAGCTATGATTATGGATATTCAAACTCCTCCCGAATTGGAATATTTATTGGTTGGTTACCAATGAAACCCTTGGCTTGAGCCTAGAAATGGGATATATATGGAGAACTAATATGCATAAGTCACAAGGTTGTGTGGTCCTCTGCACATATTCTAATTTTAGGGTTTCTTTTTTTCAAGTTTTGTATTCCATATGTAACATGCCCAGCCACCAACAGGCCCAGATACGCTACTTCAAGCCTAGTGTTGGTAGATGTATGGAATGTCAGAGAGTGAAGGATGAGCATAGACATGCAACGAGTTTTCTACAACCATTCCCAATTCTAGAGAAGAAATGGGAAGTGATAAACATTGAATTTAGAACTAAATTTCCTAGGACAATGAGGAAACATGATTCAATCATGGTAGTGGTTGACAAATTGACAAAGGTTTCTCATTTTGTTCCTATAAAAACAACTCATACAACATCTAATATTGTAGAAATTTATATGAACAAGAAATGGTTGGGGCTACATGTACCAGTAAATCATAAGTTACTTTCAGACTTACAATCTTTGAATTTCTACAATTTTATATATCAATTTCTTATAGTGATGAAGTTGAGGGATGCAGATTGTGGGATCCTACTACCAAAAAATCATCACTACATGTTTTTATCATAGGTTTATGTATTGGAATTATTAACATCTAGGTAAGTGTTTTTGGTATTATATACATGAATTTCGAGACATTTTCTTTGGTACCTTTTCATTCCATGTTGATCTATTCTTACAGGTAATGATCTAGAAACTAGAATATAGGTTAGGTTTTCCCCTCCATGTATTTTTGAATTATTTGTTTCTTGATTCATTCGGCCTTAGGATAGACCCCACCGAGTTCTGATGTGGAACCTTCTCTGATGTTTATAAGTGTCGTAATTCATGTTGTATATCCTACCTTACATGGGCGTCTATTATAGCACAAATTTCCACACCTATGCATTTGTGACATGGCCTTACCCCTTTCCCTAGCTTGATAAGTAAAATCCCAAAATTTCCTCATAAACGTTATCTAAAAAAAATGACATTTGTTGATATCCACGGGTTTCCTTTATGAAACACTCATAAATAATTTCCTTGTAATCTTGCAGCCCATGTATTCCCTCATAAATTATGAAAAATAAAATATTTCCACAATTTCGGGTGGGTTTTTCGGTTGGGCTCGTTTCCCAACATCCATGAGCCTGTGATAAATGTATTTCAACCTCCCCAACCTCTTTGGGATGGTATAAAATCACCATTGATGGAAAATATGAGTACAAGTCTAATGGTGGAAGGTTATGTTGTTGATATTTAGCAAGCTCCACTAATCCCTTCACTCTTTGAGAAGCATCCTCTGACTTGGAAATTCATTTTCCAAGGTTCCTTCCTTTCCTATATATTCATAAGGTATGTTCCTATCCTATTGGGTTATTTGAGGAAGATCCTTGTTGTTGAGTTGATTCTCTAAGGACTTGTGGAGGAACTCAAGAAGTTGGCTCCAAAGCAGTGATGGAAGTTGAACCAACTTGTAACCAACTTCCATATATTGTTAGCAATACAAGAGTTCTATTTCCATCCTATATTTTTTTCATTTCGATGTTATATGTTGTTATTTTTCATATATGTTTTGATTTATACACTTTATATATGCTACTTGAACCTATAATTATCTCGTTGGATCACTATCTTGGTTTCCTAGTGTATGATGGTTCCGAAAGAGACCATGATCTCTTAAAAAAAGAGGAGCGGGGATCAACATTGAATGAATATTTTAAGGTGAAAGTATTCTCCTTTTCCCTTCCCTTCTCTCTCTCCTTGTGAAAAAGTAGTTATTTCTTGTTTGCATGCTTGTTTGTGAGGGTACATTTAATTATTATTAATTTGGTCTTGCTCTGTTGTGACTTCACCCAAATTCATAGGGGAAAAATCCCTTAATCAACATCCTATCTTAGAGCCCCCTTTGCATTTTTCCTCCCATGTGGTAATTTTTATATTAGGCTTGGGAGTCCTGTTTAGTCCCTCCATGAAGTTTCGTTGAAGCTACATATCTTACTCTGAATATTTTTCTGGTCATTACCAATAGGACTCCCCCTACCACTTGTCGATATTTATATCATCACCCTCTTCACATTCTTCAACATGTATGGTGTTATTTACTAGAATATAGAGTAGGATTCAGTCCTCCTGCACTGTACATTTATTTTTATTGCTCACATATCTGCCATATATTCCACCCCATTTGTTCATGACATCATACCTTCAAGTTTCTTTAAAGGTGTCGTTTATAGATGGTATGTATTACCTCTCCATGGGTGTCCTAGTTAGTACCTCATTGGAATTTTTGACACCCATGTTGTCGTATTTGCATTGAAGCCTAATAACTTCTTCTCAATTTTGTTTTCGATAATTCACCTATGGGGCTTCCAAAATTTTGTTGAGTTGTAATTGCATTGCATATTGTCTACTCACTCTTCTAGGCCTAATGTCATATTCAACTTGCCATTGTTGAACCCATTGCTTATGTATTCATATTAATTCCCAACATTGCAATTTATGTCTTTAAAAATTGCACCTTAACCCTAGAGGAAACATTCCCATGAGTGTCCTTATCTTGCACATGCTTCCTTGCATTGAACATAGGTATGTTCCTTGCACTTTGGAACTAGTTTTATTTTCCATGACATTCGTTTCCTCCACTGTACTATAACAATCTTTTAATATTTGTTAGGCTTTAATAATATGAAAATGACAAAAAAAACAAAAAAGAAGGTGGGAAAGGGTCCATCTCTTTCATTGGCAGCATTTTTTTCTCGCTTGAAAAAAGAAAAATATTGAGTCAGTATCTCATCATTTTGGGTCTAGTATGGATTTAGGATAATTTTCCTGGTTATTGACTATAATATCCCCTAGTTGGTTATTATTGCAACCATATAAAGAGTTTGTTGATGCCTCATGTATCACACATGTATCCCATTTTATAATCCATGATGATTAGGTCACATAATGTGTCGTGCGTTTGTTCAAGGGAAGTTTCATCTTGATTCAACCATCCTATAGTTAGTCTTTGACTTTGCATGTTGGCCTTCCCAAGTCAGTTAAGTATGTCTCATCATCAAAATTATATATGACCTTTACTCATGTGAGTATATAACGTTCCCATTGACTTCTTGTTGGTGGGTCTACCCTTATAGACTCCAACACATTTCTCTGAGATTGCGACCTAGAGTTACACCCTAGACATATTTCCATTATTGATAGGTAACCTTTCTCTCAACATATGACAAACCATCATTGGTATCTGACTGAGTATTTTCCATTATGTTTGATGTTAACAACAATCATCACATATAGGGATTTTTGTGGTACCTTGGTTTCCATTTGACCCCATTGGTGGATTCCTTGTCTTTGACAGTAATCTCCATTATTGGATACTATTCAAATATTCTCTGTCATTCACTATTCCATATGGCACATGATAGATTCATACCTCGGTGTGGTCCTTATAATAGTTTCATCCAATTCCTTCCAAATATTTGGCCTTCTGCTACCCCTCATGTTGGATGATGTAGGATTCCTTAATGCCTTCCTTCCAGCATATATATTCCTATATAATTCAACACATATTGCTTTGGAATACATTAAGAACCAAATATTAATATAGCATAGAAAATCCACAAAAAAAGTACTCAACGCCTTAAAAAAGAGATAATTTCAGATAATAAGCCTCTTCGAGGGGGCAACCTCCTTTTACCCCACTTAAATGTTCCAGTACAAGATGATTCAAAATGAAAATGTCTCCTTGGTATATATAGGAGACTAGGAGGTATAATTACAACTAAT
>SNQJ01S0041290.1:42813-61885 GCA_010110895.2 Picea sitchensis | reverse complement strand
AAAATCTTATCTCCGCTACATTGTTTCTAGTGAACTTAAAGGTTATGAATAATTTGTCAAACACTTGTATGACACAGATCCTAAGGTATGTAATATGTTTCATCTCATATACATAATTGTTATCTTTTTTCTATTTGTTTTTAGTGTTAATTAATGTTTAAAATAAGAATGCAATTTTTACGATTAATATTCTTTACATTAACTAATTATTTTTTATGTTGTATATTGTTAGGTGAATTTTCATTACCATCGCCAAATATTTTACCTCGCACATATCGAGATTTGCATGCCATTATGAAAGACATTGGAATGGATTATCAAACTATAGATGCATGTCCTAATGATCATAATATATATTATGGACAACATGCTTCGAAAACATAATTCTTTCATTGTCTTATTAGTAGATATTGAATCCATCAAGTAAAAAAAAAGGTGCCTCGAAAGGTTCTTCATCATATTCCCATAATTCCACGTATGCAACGATTGTTTAGGTGTGAAATCATAATACAATTTATGGATTACCATGCACATAACAGAAGTGGATATGGTGTTCTTCGAATGCCTACCGATGGTTATGAATTTAGGGAAATTGAGGAAAAATGGGAAGATTTCAAAGATGAACCTCGTAATGTTAGGATTTCATTAGCAGTTGATGGTGTTAATCCATTCAAAGAGCTTAGGTATATTTACTCAGTGTGGCCTATTTTTTTTATCAACAATAACATTCCTCCTTGGATGTTGATAAAGAGGGAGCACATAATGTTGACATTAATGATTGTTCCAGGTATTTGTTTACATTAATTTTTTGAATGTAAGATTTTCATTTGTTTCGTTTTTTGCATAATATCTTTTATTTATTTAGTTACTTATATATACATATCATGGTTATAGTAATTATGTGTAATTTCAAACAATTAGGTAATTACCAAGTTAAATATATAAATGTATATATCAAATCTCTTATCAATGAGCTACTAAAGTTATGGGTTGACATCACCATGTATGACATCTGTAAACCAATCAAGGAGAAGAAATTTAAATTCCGTGGAATAATTTTATGGAAAATTCATGATGCCCCAGGACTAACACATTTTTGTGGTATGTGGCATTCTTATATTTCTCTTTAATACTATATAATTTTTTAAAGATATCATGCTGCATGTTTAATTTTTAAACAATCTCATCGTATAATTGACATTAATCCATCTGTTGCAGGTCTTCAAACAAAGGGTAAATTTTCATGTCCATTTTGTGGTCCTAAGATGAAGTATCGTCATTCAAAATTTTTAGGAAAGGTGGTGTTTGATGAGTATAGGAACCTCCTCCCTAATAACCATAGGTATCATACTGTTGAAAACCTTCTTTTCAATGGGAAAGAAGAGTCTAGTTTAACACCACGAAGAATGAAACATCACCTATGGAGGTTGGAATACAATAGAAATCGTCAAGATGGTACACAATTTCTTTATGTATCATATACTATATAATGTTTTGAAATTTTATTTTAATCATTGAATTTATTTTACCATATTTGATAATTATTATTGTGATTTATTTTATTCTTCATGAAGGCCGCCATCATGAAGGTATTAATAGTAGGATTCCACGAGGAATGAAATGTTATCCCACTCAATTCATGAGGTTTACCTACTATGAGAAGATAAAAATAGCTCATTTGTCTGATAGAATGCATATTAGGAAGAATGTGATAGAAAAGTTATGGCGAGTCATAGATGGTAGGAGGGATAAAGAAAAAATTGTCAAAATTTGTACTGACATTTAGGAAGCCAATCATGCAATGCTAAGTGTGATCTGATAAAATAGAGATGGATATCGAAATAAACTTCCATGGTTATTAACAGAGCAACAAAACAATGATGTAAAATAGGTCATTCAAAGAATTAAATTTTCCATGTGTTTTGTTTCAAAGATAAATAATATCTTAACGAAGAAAGGTGAATTTGGTGGGGTAAAACCACATGATTTGCATACCTTCATTAAGGTAATAATTTTGGTATACATATTTATATATTGGCCTTATACATATTTTAAGTTTTTTATATTTTTTTGTCTACTTTGGTCGAAACAAATAACGATTCATTTTTTTTGTTACGGTATGTTCTATCGCTATCTCTCCCAAATGAATTTGACAACAACATCAAACAAGTTATATATGATCTTGGAAAATACATGAGGTAAGTAGTTTTGATTTATATGAAAAATGTTCTTTCAATTTGTTGTTGTACTTAATGGCATGTGTTTTACTTGTAATGTAATATATATTATGTTATGTTGAAACATGCTATTTTCTTTTGTCATGATCTCATGTAGATGGTTTTCATTGAAACAAATCCATGAAGATGATATAAAGTATTGGAAGAGAGAAATTCCTCGGCTAATGCGTGAAATGAAAAAGTATATACCTCCAACATTTTTCAATGCACAAGAAAACTACCTAATACACCAAGTTGAGGAGATTGAAATTTGTGGACCTGTACACACACGGTCAATGTGGATGGTAGAGAGGCACTTGAAATCATTGAAGGATTTGGTTAGACAAAGAGCATGTCCCGAGGGTCCTATAATGGAGGGATATATGGTATATCAATACTTGGTGTATATTAGTCAGTATCTTCCTAAATTAGTAGTTCCAACTATGCATGCAATGGATCTCATTTTGGATGTGAACTCCATCAAAAAATTTGAATATCAGGAGCACCTGTTGGGGAAAGGTAGAATGAAAAAAATGAGAGGTAAAATATTAATAATTGTGGAGATTTATATAAATAATATAAATTTTCATTTTTTGTGTATATGATCATACTCATTAATATATCAATCTCTATTATTTCATAAATTATTAATATTTACCATGGACGTTATAACTAATATTTAATATTGGTGAATTATAATTTTTTGATTCACTTGCTCAAGATTGGGATGCAGTGCATTTATACATTGCAAACAATCTTGACTGGATGAATGTATGGATTGAAAGATGTCAAAAACATCATGGCAGTAGGTTATCATGGCAATGATTGTCTGAATTGGTTGGTTAGAGAAGCTCATCATAACATAGATTCCAATGTTACATAAAGGGAAATTGATTTAGCATATGGTTTAAAAGATGGACAAGAAAGTAAATTTACCCATTTTATTCAGTTATTTTATATTATATTAATGTGACTACATGTGTACTGTCTTTTTCAGATACTTTCCAAGTTATATAAATTATATGTTAATTTATTAATTGATAATGCATCTATTACATATCTGAAATATTGCATTTGAAACACCATAAGGCTATGTGGCACAATGGACGTAAGTTTTTCATCAAACAGTTGGATGAAACCAGGAAATATTCTGATAGCAGGATAACTACAGTATTCTAGGTCATTAATGTTTCCTCTAGGAGTGACAGACATCCCCAGGAATTTGAAAATAGATACTATGGGTACTGGAATGATATACTTGAGTGTGACTTTAATTCCTTCAAATTAGTTTTGTTCGACGTCAAATGGTATAGGTTATTATTGCATGAACGCGATGGGGAAAGAACTATTATTCAACATGCCAACGAATTTTCTATGATTAAAAAAAAGGTGTTTGAAAGAGGACATGATCGCTATGTTTTTCCAAGCCAATGTGAACAGGTCTTTTACTCAAATGTTCCAGGTGAGAGGGATTGGTCATTTGTTGTTAGATATGATCCAAGAGGAAGGCCAGTTAAGTATACTCATGTACAAGAAGAAGATGATATTGAATAAGAAGACGATTCTTCAGATCAGACAGAACTGGAAGATCATGCAGGGTTGACATACGAAGAAGACAAAGAAGATCATGATCTAGGCGTAGGAGACAATGTAGTTCTTGATGATTATGTCGATGAGAATATGCTCAAAAATGACATTGATGAAGATGATTATATCGCTAATCCTTTCAACACCGTTTCTAAATCGAATGATGATACAGATGTTGAGTTCGATGAAGAAGAATATGCAAAATAAGGATGCTATAGATGTTGATTTGGATCGGGTACATGACTATATATTTTAATTTGTATGAATTATTATCTTAAAATAATTTACTTATGTCATGTGCTAATTTCATGTTTTTAAGTTTTATAAGACTTTTTTATATCCTATGTTACATGTTGTTTAATTATTATGTGAAACCTAAAAATAGTCACCAATATAATAGATTACGTGGTAAACTAAAAATATCATCTACAAACACATAATTTCATTTACCTTCATTAATTTTTTTTTTTGTAGTTTCTATAGTGCATGAATCTTACTAGGTTGTTTTTGATTATTTTCTATTTTATAGATTAGGTATTGGGGAATTGAGAGTGATGTGAGGGAGAGGGGAGGGGCCATATGAGCTTCCACCTTCACGTGGTTGGCCTTGTTCAGTAGAGGATAAATTATTCTTGAAACCAAGAGAAGCTCATTCATTTTTGTACAATCATGATCGTAGATGTCATCATTGTTGTCATAGTATTGCATCAACGAAGTTTAGATGAACGTGTTTGTCATTTCTCTAGAATCTTCGTTGAAATTGTTTGAAAAAACAGGACTTTGGCCCATGACTTATGAAGAATGTATGATGAAAAATGAGACTTTTTCATTCACATGGGAAACACTGACCTATGAATGGGGCCAACGTTGAAATTTTTTCAAATTGTTTCTCTATGCACTGAAATTTGACATGGATAGACTATTCACATGCCTTAAAGATATGGGAGGGTTTCTGGACACAAATTTGACTCACACCCCCACTTTTTTTCATGATCAATTCATCATGTAAAATTTAAAACCTATATTTTTTCAAATTAGTACACAAATTGGTTGACACAAGTTTTAATTTTTCATCAACCTATCTTCATTTTTCTTTCAGGTTCTACATTGTATATTATACAATATATGCATGTCATAGTTGTGATGAAAAATCACTCTTTTTTCGTTCATTGTTTAATAAACACCATGAAAATATGTCCTTGCAGTAATATATGCAGGAATGTGTGTACTATTGAATGAATTTTAAAAGGAACAACGAAAAGGAATTGTACTATGGATAGAAATGGGAAAACATGACCTATGAATGGGGCCAACGTTGAAATGTTTTCAAACTGTTTCTGTATGCACTAAAATTTGACATGGATAGACTATTCACATGCCTTAATGGTATGGGAGGGTTTTTGGACTCAAATTTGACTCACACACCACTTGTTTCCATTATCAATTCATCATGTAAACCATAAACCCTATATTTATTTCAAAGTGCACAAATTGGTTGACACAAGTTTTAATATTGAATAACCCTTTCTTCATGATTTTTATTTTAGGTTCTACATTGTATATACAATGTATGTCTGTCATAGTTGTGATGAAAAATCCCTCTTTTTTCATTCATTGTTTAATCAACACAAAAAAATGTGCCCTCGCAGTACCAGATGCGAGAACATGTGTGTTGAACGAATTTTAAAAGGAAAAACTAAAAGACATTGTACTAGGACTAGACATGGGAAACAATGACCTGTGAATGGGGCCAACATTGAAAGTTTTTCAAATTGTTTCTGTATGCACTGAAATTTGACATGGATAGACTATTTGCCTGCCTTAACAATATGGGAGGGTTTCTGGGCTCAAATTTGACTCACACACTCACTTGTTTCCATCATCAATTCATCATGTAAACCATAAACCCTATATTTATTTCAAATTAGTACACAAATTGGTTGACACAAGTTTTAAGTTTGGATCAACCTTTCTTCATTTTTATTTTAGGTTCTACATTGTATATTATACAATATATGTGTTTCATAGTTGTGATGAAAAATCCCTATTTTTTCATTCATTGTTTAATCAACGCCATAAAAATAAGTCCTTGTAGTACTAGATGCAGGACCATGTGTACTGTTGAACAAATTTTAAAAGGAACAATGAAAAAACACTGTACTAGGACTCAACATGGGAAACAATGACCTGTGAATGGGGCTAACGTTGAAATTTTTTCAAATTTTTTTTGTATGCACTGAAATTTGACATGCATAGACTATTCAAATTCCTTAACGATATGGGAGGGTTTATGGACTCAAATTTGATGCACACACCCACTTTTTTCCATCATCAATTCATCATGTAAAACATAAACCCTATATTTCATTCAAAGTGCACAAATTGTTTGACACAAGTTTTAAGTTTCCATCAACCTTTCTTCATTTTTCTTTCAAGTTCTACATTGTATATACAATGTATGTGTGTCATAGTTGTGATGAAAAATCCCTCTTTTTTTGTTCATTGTTTAATCAACATCGCAAAAATATGTCCTTGCAGTAATAGATGCGGGAACATGTGTGTCGAGCGAATTTTAAAAGGAAAAATGAAAATAAATTATACTAAGACTAGACATGGGAAACAATGACCTGTGAATGGGAACAACGTTGGAATTTTTCCAAACTATTTCTATATGCACTGAAATTTGACATGGATAAACTATTTGCATGGCTTAACGAGATGGGAGGGTTTAAGGGCTCAAATTTGACTCACACACCCACTTGTTTCCATCATCAAGTCATCATGTAAACCATAAACCCTATTTTTCTTTCAAATTAGTACACAAATTGGTTGACACAAGTTTTAAGTTTTCATCATCCTTTCTTCATTTTTCTTTTAGGTTCTACATTGTATATTATACAATGTATGTGTGTCATAGTTGCGATGAAAAATCCCTCTTTTTTCATTCATTGTTTAATAAACACCATCAAAATATGTCCTTGCAGTACTAGATGTGGGAACGTGTGTACCGTCGAATGAATTTTAAAAGGAACAATGAAAATACATTGTACTAGGACTAGACATGGGCAACAATGACCTGTAAATGGGGCCAACATTGCATTTTTTTCAAATTGTTTATGTATGCAATGAAATTTGACATGGATAGACTATTCACATGCCTTAATGATATGGGATGGTTTTTGGACTCAAATTTGACTCACACACCCACTTGTTTCCATCATCAATTCATCATGTAAACCATAACCCTATATTTATTTCAAATTAGTACATAAATTGGCTGACACAAGTTCTAAGTTTTCATGAGCCTATCTTCATTTTTCTTTCAGGTTCTACATTGTATATTATAAAATGTATGTGTGCCATAGTTGTGATGAAACATACCTCATTTTTCGTTCATTTTTTAATAAACACCATAAAAATATGTCCGTGCACTAGTAGAGGCAGGAACGTGTGTACTGTCGAACGAATTTTAAAAGGAACAATGAAAAGACATTTTACTAGGACTAGACATGGGCAACAATGACCTGTGAATGGGGCCAATGTTGAAAGTTTTTCAAATAGTTTATGTATGCATTGAAATTTCATATGGATAGACTATTTGCATGCCTTAACGATATGGGAAGGTTTATGGAATCCAATTTGACTCACACACCCACTTTTTTCCATCATCAATTCATCATGTAAACCATAAACCCTATATTTCTTTCAAAGTTCACAAATTGGTTGACACAAGTTTTATGTTTTCATCAACCTTTCTTCATTTTTATTTCTGGTTCTACATTGTATATACAATGTATCTATGTCATAGTTGTGTTGAAAATTCCCTCTTTTTTCATTCATTGTTTAATCAACACCACAAAAATATATCCTTGCATTACTAGATGAGGAAACGTGTGTGTTGAACGAATTTTAAAAGGAACAACGAAAAGACATTGTACTAGGACTGGACATGGGAAATAGTGACCTGTGAATGGGGCAATGTTGAAATTTTTTCAAACTGTTTCTCTATGCATTGAAATTTTACATGGATAGACTATTCGCATGACTTAACGATATGGGAGGGTTTTTGGACTCAAATTTGACTCACACACCCACTTGTTTCCATCATCAATTCATAATGTAAACCAGAAAACCTATATTTCTTTCAAATTAGTACACAAATTGGTTGACACAAGTTTTAAGTTTGCATCAACCTTTATTTATTTTTCTTTTAGGTTCTACATTGTATATTATACAATGTATGTGTGTCATAGTTGTGATGAAAAATCCCTCTTTTTTCGTTCATTGTTTAATCAACAACATAAAAAGATGTCCTTGCAACACTAGATGTGAGAATATGTGTACTGTCAAACAAATTTTAAAAGGAACAATGAAAATGCATTGTACTAGGACTAGACATGGGAAACAATGACCTGTGAATGTGGCCAACGTTGAAATTTTTCAAACGGTTTCTGTATGCACTGAAATTTTACATGGATAGAGTATTTGCATGCCTTAATGATATGGGAGGGTTTATGGACTCAAATTTGACTCACACACCCACTTGTTTACATCATCAATTCATCATGTAAACCATAAACCCTATATTTCTTTCAAAGTGCACAAATTGGTTGACACAAGTTTTAAGTTTGCATCAACCTTTCTTCATTTTTCTTTCAAGTTATACATTGTATATACAATGTATGTGTGTCATAGTTGTGATGAAAAATTCCTCATTTTTTCCTCATTGTTTAACCAAACCGCAAAAATATCTCCTTGCAGTACTAGATGTGAGAATGTGTGTGTCGAATGAATTTTAAAAGGAACAAGGAAAATACATTGTACTAGGACTAGACATAGGAAACAATGACCTCTTAATGGGGCCAACGTTAAAAGGTTTTCAAACTGTTTCTATATGAACTGAAATTTGACATGGATAGACTATTTGCATGCCTTAACGATATGAGAGGGTTTCTAGACTCAAATTTGACTCACACACCCACTTGTTTCCATCATCAATTCACCATTTCAACCATAAACCCTATATTTCTTTCAAATTAGTACACAAATTGGTTAACACAAGTTTTAAGTTTGCATCATCCTTTCTTCATTTTTCTTTCAAGTTCTACATTGCATATTATACAATGTATGTGTGTCATAGTGGTGATGAAAAATCCCTCTTTTTTCATTTGTTGTTTAATCAACACCATAAAAATATGTCCTTGCGGTACTAGATGTGGGAACATGTGTACCGTTGAATGGATTTTAAAAGGAACAACAAAAAGAGATTGTACTAGGACTATACATGGGCAATAATGACCTGTGAATGGGGCCAACGCTGAAATTTTTTCAAATTGTTTCTGTATGCACTAAAATTTCACATGGATAGAATATTCACATGCCTTAACAATATGGGAGGGTTTCTAGACTCAAATTTGACTCACACACCCACTTTCTTCCATCATCAATTCATCATGTAAACCATAAACCCTATATTTCTTTCAAAGTACACAAATTGACTGACAAAAGTACTTTTATGATTGAATCGGGCTTTCTTATTTTTTCTTTCAGGTTCTACATTGTATATACAATGTATGTGTGTCATAGTTGTGATCATGAAAAATTGTTCTGTTTTCGTTCATTGTGTAATCAACACCACACAATATGTCCTTCCAGTACTAGATGAGGGAACGTGTGAGTTGAATGAATTTTAAAAAGAACAATGAAAAGTCATTGTACTAGGACTAGACATGGGAAATGGTGACCTGTGAATGGTGTCAACGTTGAAGTTTTTTTAAGTTGTTTCTGTATGCACCATAATTTGACATGGATAGACTATTCACAGGCCTTAATGATATGGGAGGGTTTCTAGACTCAAATTTGACTCACACACCCACTTGTTTACATCATCAATTCATCATGTAAATCATAAACCCCATATTTATTCAAATTAGTACACAAATTGGTTGACACAAGTTTTAAGTTTGCATCAGCCTTTGTTAATTTTTCTTTCAAGTTCTACATTGTATATTATACAATATTCTATGTGTTTCAGAGTTGTGATGAAAAATCCCTCTTTTTTCATTCATTGTTTAATCAACACCATAAAGATATGTCCTTGCAGTAATCAATGTGGGAATGTGTGTTCTGTCGAACAAATTTTAAAAGGAACAACGAAAATACATTGTACTAGGACTAGACATGGGCAACAATGACCTATGAATGTGGCCAACGTTGAAATTTTTTCAAACTATTTCTGTATGCACTCAAATTTGACATGGATAGAATATTCGCATGCCTTAACGATATGGGAGGGTTTCTGGAATCAAATTTGACTCACACACCCACGTGTTTCCATGATCGATTCATCATGTAAACCATAAAACCTATATTTCTTTCAAAGTGCACAAATTGGTTGACACAAGTTTTAAGTTTGCATAAACCTTTATTCATTTTTATTTTAGGTTCTACATTGTATATAAAATGTATTTGTGATGAAAAATCCCTCTTTTTGTTCATTGTTTAATCAACACCATAAAAATATGCCTTTGTTGTACTAGATGCGGGAACGTGTGTACTGTCGAACGAATTTTAAAAGGAACAGAAAAAAAACATTCTACTAGGACTAGACATGGGCAACAGTGACCTGTGAATGGGGCCAATGTTGAAATTTTTTCAAACTCTTTCTGCATGTATTGAAATTTGACATGGATAGACTATTTGCATGCCTTAATGACATGGGAGGGTTTTTGGACTCAAATTTGACTCACACACCCACTTGTTTCCATCATTAATTCATCATGTAAACCATAAACCTTTTATTTGTTTCAAATTATTACACAAATTGGTCGACACAAGTTTTAAGTTTGCATCATCCTTTCTTCATTTTTCTTTCAGGTTCTGCATTGTATATTATTTAATGTATGTGTTTCATAGTTGTGATGAAAAATCCCTCTTTTTTCATTCATTATTTAATCAACACCATAAAATATGTCCTTTCAGTAATAGATGCATGAATGTGTGTACCATCGAACTAATTTTAAAAGGAACAACAAAAATACATTGTACTAGGAGTAGAGATGGGCAACAGTGACCTGTGAATGAGGCCAATGTTGAAATTTTTTCAAATTATTTCTGTATGGACTGAAATTTGATAGGGATAGAATATTCACATGCCTTAACGATATGGGAGGGTTTCTAGACTCAAATTTGACACACACACCCACTTTTTTCCATCATCAATTCATCATGTAAACCATAAACCCTATATTTCTTTCAAAGTGCACAAATTGGTTGACACAAGTTTTAAGTTTGCATCAACCTTTCTTCATTTTTTTCTCAGGTTCTACATTTTATATATAATGTATCTATGTTGAAAAATCCCTCTTTTCGTTCATTGTTTAATAAATACCATAAAAATATGCCCTTGTAGTACTATATGCGAGAAAGTGCGTACTATCGAATGAATTTTAAAAGGAATAGAAAAAAGACATTGTACTAGGACTAGACATGGGAAATAGTGACCTATGTATGGGGCTAACGTTAAAATATTTTCAAACTATTTATGTATGCACTGAAATTTGACATGGATAAACTATTTTCACGCCTTAATGATATGGGAGGGCTTTTGGACTCAAATTTGACTCACACACCCACTTGTTTCCATCATCAATTCATTATGTAAACCATAAACCCTATATTTCTTTCAATGTACACAAATTGGTTGAGACAAGTACTTTTAAGTTTGCATCAACCTTTCTTCATTTTTATTTTAGGTTCTATGTTGTATATACAATGTATGTATGTCATAGTTGTGATCATGAAAAATCCCTCTTTTTTCGTTCATTGTTTAATCACACAAAAATATGTCCTTGCAGTACTAGGTGAGAGAACATGTGTGTTGAACGAATTTTAAAAGGAACTGTAATATTCCAGATATAAATAGTATGTAGAACAAAATCAATTATCTATAAATGGCATATAAACAACAATATAACCAAAACAACACCACAATAATACCAAAATGATACCAGAATAACACCAGAAATAACACTTTGATTACTGAGAGCAATGTTCACTTGCCTCTTTGAGGGGTAAACCTCCAACAGAGTAGAGATCTATTACAATAATATCCAAGACAAAACTTCTCATACCCTTTACTCCTATTTATACTAAATATTTCTATCAAAAGAAACATCTAGAGGAAGATCTTTCTAGAATCAGAATATTCTATTAGGTCTTCTTAGATTGGACTTATTCTTCCTTATTTCTAGGCCTCATTAATATTGACCTTTATTACATGGAAATTTATCATTCTACCTATGTGAGGGGTTAGGTCCCTAACATTTTATCCCCCTTAAAAACAACCTTGTCCTCAAGGCTTGAGATAAGGAAATTGTTGCAAAATGGTAGTTGGTTCCCAAGTGGCATCTGTTGGAGTTGTATCTTTCCATTGGACTAACACTTCCTTGATGGTCCGTTGATGTAGATGACACTTATGTTGGTATAAAACTGCTTGTGGTTGTTGCCAAATGGATCCTTCTTCGTCCAACTTGGGAAGGTTGGTTTGAGTTTGGCATTTAGTTTCAATCACCTTCTTTAAATGAAACATGAAAAATAAGATGGATCTTAGAATGAATGGGCAAAGCTAGCTGATGGGCCACCTATCCCACATGCTTGAGAACGATATAAGAACCATAAAATTTGGGCGTTAGTTTCTGACAATGGTCATCCTTGAGGGAATTTTTCTTGTAAGGTTCTAGTCGAAGAAGCACCTGATCCCCTTCTGCAAATTGGCATTCAGAGAGGCCTTGATCTGCTTGTTGATTCATGTGATTCTGGGCCATGACCAAATTCTCTTTGAGGGTACGAAGAATAGCCTCTCGAACTGTAATAATTTGGTCCACCACCTAGACCTTCGAGACACTTGGAAAATAAGAGAGAACTGAAGTTGGATTTTGTCCATATACCGCTTCAAAAGGATTCATGTGGGTAGTTTTCTGGTAAGAAGTGTTGTACCACCATTCAACTAGTGGTAACCATTGAGGCCACTGATTTTTCCTTTATGATGAAAAACACCTCAAATATGTTTCCAAACAGTTGTTGACAAATTCAGTTTGACCATTGGTCTGGGGATGACAAGTTGTGCTAAGATGCAACTGGTTGCCTTGTAGCTTGAACAGTTCTTGCCAAAAATTGCTGGTGAAAGTTGGGTCACGATAAAAAACAATAGAATGCGACATGCCATGAAGCTTGAATACCTAATCCATGAAAAGTTGAGCCATAGTGGATGTTGTAAATGTGTGTTGAAGAGAACATAAATGAGCATACTTGGAAAGAATATCAACTACCACCATGATGACTTATTTGTTTCCCTATTTAGGTAATGTTACAATAAAATCCATAGAGATATCCTGCCAAATAGAATGTGGAATCGAAATCGATTGTAGTGTGCCACGAGATTTGACTGTTTCTCTCTTGTTGCGTTGACACACATCACATTCAGCAAACAAATTATGAACGTCATATTTCATACCATCCCAGAAAGAACGTTTGACCCGGTCATAGGTTTTGATAAAACCGAAGTGCCCACTGGTGGGTGTAGCATGAAGCTCAGAAAGTACTGTGGATTTAAGTTTTTACTGTTTAATTAAATACAAACAGCCTTTGTATCAAATCTCATCATGGAGCCAAGAGTAACCTGGGGAGTGTTACGAGGAAAATATCTCTATGGCTAGGGTAAACCACAAAAGACAGAATGATTGCAGAAATAAACTCTATCCAAAAAACATGCTAAATCAACCAATATGCAAGCGAGATAAGAAAGAGGCATACCTTGTCCAAATGTTCGATGAATTCCACCTTTGAGCACTTGAACCCAAATCTATATACCTGCAACTAGTTCTCAACAAACAAGCAAAGGAAGCATATGGTGATAATATAAAAGTATATCCCATTAGATAGCATAATCCATTAATATACATAACAAATATTCCCATGGATAAAATCTCATATATTTGCAATATATCAATTAGATGGGAAAGGAGTATTTCTATTAATAAATGATCAATAGAAGTGAAAATATTACAGACTTCCGTGTCATAACAGTTCGGAACTGAGAAACTAAGTTCCTTCCAGCTGGGCGTCCACCACTTCAATCCTCCACCAAAGGCAAGCTCATAAGAGAGAAACAATGAGGTTATCAATCAATAAGGGAAGATCTTGGGGTTTGAACATTGTGTTCAAAATTAAAGGACAAAGGGATGCAGACTCAATATGAAGTAAATAATTTCTCCAGAGTAACTTTGCTCTCAAATTTGAATTCTTTCTCTTTTTCCATAGCTTGGAATTGGCCCATTTATAGCCTTCAAAATGAAACTGAATGGTCGATTCATAACATTTCCAGTATATGGAAGGCCAAGGATCATAGATCTCTTGTCGTGGCATGGAAACCCAACATTAATTTTCATTTTCTGGCAAAAATCTCGATGTATGTGGGTTGTAGTGGAGCAACCTGCGTATACGCATGTTGTATAGTGTGCAAGATGCGTATATGTGGAAAAATAATAATTTTGGTCTCTGGATTTTATCAACAGGGAAGATAAGACTGCATAGGGAAATAGAATAAGGCCCTCTGTGCAAGATTTCATAGGGTAAGGAAAATATTTCTATAATAGGGAGACTGGAGAATTGGCCTGCAATTGTTGTATCAGATGTGAAAATTTGGGATCGTGTAGCCATCACTAGCGAACAACTTGGAGCCAATCTGGTATAATGAAGGAGGGAGAAAAAAGGGACCCTTCATCTTCATATTTTCTGGAAAGTGCATCAACAACCACATTATCTTTTCCTTTCTTGTAAATGATTTCATAATCATATCCAAGGAGCTTAGTAACCCATTTTTGTTTCTCTGGGGAGGAAAGKTTTTGTTCCAAAAAATAATCGAGTCTTTGATGATCTATCTTAATTTGAAAGCGTTGTCCCAATAGATAAGGGTGCCAAAGATCCACRACATGCATAATAGCCAACACTTTGTTTTCATAGATRGATTTGCCCAAATTTCTCTCTAACAGTTGTTTGCTGGTAAAGGCCAAAGGCTGACCCTCTTGCATAAGGACGACACCAATTCCTTTCCCGAAAGCATCACATTACAGGACAAAGGAATTTGTGAAATCAGGAAGGGTTAGGACTGGAGTGGTGCACATGGCTATCGACAAGGTTTGAAATCCATGAGTAGTTGTTGAAGTTCAAGTGAAAGAATTATTTTTAAGGAAAGTAGTGAGATTTGTCGTAATCTTTCCATAATTATTAACAAACTTGCGATAATAAATTGTTAAACCCATAAATCCATTCAAGATTTTGAGAGTCTTTGGGTGAGGCAAATCTTGCATAGTTTCAATATTTTTAGGATCTACCCTGACACCAGCCTTGCCAAAAATATGACCCAGGTACTCGACTTCTGAGGTGTCAAAAGCACATTTAGATTTTTTGAGGAAAAGTTGGTGCTGAGAGAGTAGATGGAGAACTCGATCCACATGAGAGATATGGGTTGTCAAGGTTTTACTATAAATGAGGATATCATCAAATAAAACTAAGAAAAAATGACGAATAAAAGGACGAAAGACATTATTCATGAGGCTTTGGAAAGTGGAGGGAGAATTACACAAGACAAAGGGAATGACAAAAAATTTATAGTGGCCCTCATGAGTTCTAAATGAAGTCTTAGGAATGTTTGCCTCATTCATATGGATATGGTGGTAGACAGAATGAAGATCAAGTTTAATAAATAATTAGGCGCCACTCAATTCATTCAAGAGGTCATCAATGACAGGAATGGGAAATTTGTCTTTAATGGTGAGTTTGTTGAGGACGCGGAAGTCAGGACACATGCACCAAGAACCTTGTTTCTTAAGTAACATGACCATGGGAGAAAAGTAGGGTCTCGTACTAGGGCAGATAACACCTATGTTGAGCAGTTCTTGAACAATTTTCTCAATTTCTTTTTTTTGGGAAAAGGGGTGACGATAGGGACGGATATTGGGAGGAAGGATTCCTAGGACAAGGAGAATGGAATGATCATGAAAAACATGGGAAGGAGGGAGTCCCTGGGGAGTGGGGAAATCCACTTGATGTTTAGAGAGGATCGATTGAAGTCCTGTGCCACAAAGGATGTATCAGTGGCTTGTATGCCATGGAGTTGGGAAATAATGCCAGAATGACCTTTTTTGAGCAGATTTTCCATGCGATGGGAAATGATGATCTCCAAGGAACCGACGATGATGCCTTGAGACTTATATTATTGGCCCTCCTGGTCAAATTGCATGGTTAATTCCTTAAAATCCATGAGAATGGGACCCAAAGTCCTTAGCCATTTTGCACCAAACATAATGTCACAACTTCCCATGTTGATAGAAAACATATGAGATTTCAGGTGGTACTCACCAATTTGGAGACACACATTTTCACAACACCCTCCACATTTCATGGACCCACCATTGGCGATCATGATTTGAAAATTATTGACGAAATAGATATAAAAATTAGTTTCTTGGGAAATGTGACGATGAATAAAGTTATAGGTGCTTCCACTATCAACAAGAATGATGACCTTCCTATGCTTAATGTGACCAATTAGCTTGAGGGTTTTGGGAGCAGAGAAGCTAGTGAGAGCATTTAGGGAAATGACCGGTTCTACTTTGGGAGGGTCTGAGGGAGGGGTCATGTTAGTGGTTTCAGGTGACACAGACATAAGGGGAGCCTCAACATCCTCTTCCGAAACATCATCTGAGATGGCCATAAAAAGATTTTTTTCCTTACACTTATGCCCAGAAAAATATTTTTCATCACAATTATAACAAAGGCCTTTGAGTTCGCATTTAGCCATTTCGGCCCTGGTCAATTTATGGATATTTAGTGGAGTAGAAGGATGTTGGATTATTGAGAGGGGGGGGTGAATCAATAATAGAGAAATGCAATCCTTTTTAACCATATAATGCAACTGTTATATCAATGTAGCATTATCATCCAATATTTGCAGAGTAAATAAACAATGAACAATCATACACATACACAGTACACCAGTGTTTTTACATGGAAACCCAAAGTGGGAGAAAACCACAGAATTATTTTTCTTATATGTCTTGAAGAATTACATTCATTGGAGGAACTAACTTCCTTTGTTTTCCAGCTGAGACTGGAAGGAGGCTCCAACCCCCTAGTTTCTCAGGCTACAACCTAAGAGAAGCTCCAACTCCCCAATTCTCTGGCTACAATTAGAAGGAGGCTACAACCCCCTATGTTCTCCGGCTATAACCGGAAGGTGGCTACGACCACCTATCCTTTCCCCTTCCAACATCCTTGACATATACGTAGAATGATGGAACCACTATCACACTATCACTGTGAGATATACCACTGCACAACTGTATCAACATGTACCGTTGAACTGTAGCCAACCTATACATCTTCCCTATAATCAATCTATACCTGAACTGAACATGTATCAACAAAAGACAACAAGTACACGACCTGTAGTGCTGCAATACGCATATGTACACGTCCTATATGTTATGCAACCCACGTATGTACACGATCAAACAGTTATGCAGCCTGCGTATGACTTCTGAAAACTAGGGTTTTCTTTCTCTTGAAAACTTTTGACCCTCTGTAACTTTTTCACATAGATCTGTAATCTATCACTATATCCAGACTGTATCTGTACCCTGTGCCTTTACCCAAAATATCTATATGTCTCACTATTCACGTGCCATATAAGTGTGTGTAATCATGAACAAGTATAATATCCCTCACATGATCCAAACATCAAACCCTTTCTTGTATTCATCCTTTCAATACATCAACCACTTCACAAATACAAGCTCTCAACTATGTACCATAAAAACCCTTAGCCATATGCCAAGAAATACAATAAGTGCCACAACTCTAACAAGATGTCTCAATGATAAATTATACCAGCACTATATTTCTATAGAACTGACTTTATACAGAATATCCCATGCAACCACTAGTCTCTCTATGGATAATCCTCAAATCTCCATAACCATTTCTCAAGCATACATCAAAATTGAACTATTCATAGAAATAAGACACACGTTTTGACCCAATGGATAGATCTGATGCTTTTGATCACTATAGACATTCCTGGGAGCTTTTTCTATGAATCTAATACCTCATCTTCTTCATCTCCTCATATTTCCATGTCTTTGAGCTTAGGTACTTGCCATATTATACTGACATCCTGCGTATGTACACGTCCTGTTGTATTGGTTGCATGCGTATGTACACACCTTGTCGTACTGCTAGCCTGCGTACACCTCATAACTTAGGGTTTTAAAATATTTTTTGTTATTCTGAGACTTTCTCCGTCAACCCTTCGTGCTACCTCAGACTTCTGCCACTTCATATGTATCAATAAGTATTTGCAATAAGACTTACACAAAAAAAAAATATTCAATGTGTTCAAGTGTGTTTAAATGAGGGAGCCTTGCCTCTTATTTATACTTTCATGTAGAATTCCACTTTCCTTATTTTAGGTAGTTCTCCATTAACTTTATTATTTAAATAATTTCTTTTGCAAACACTTTGAATTTTTGGGGCTTCTAGATGACTCATGGGGGTTCCCGAAATTCACATGGCCATAAATTTATAACCATGAGAAGTTATGTGACGTTCCACATACCACCAAAAATGGCATGACATGTACTATCCATATGGAATAGTATTACTTGAAATATCTCAAAACTAATATCATTATCCATCAACCAAACTTGGGTCCATTACCCAAACCATTGTGCTACCGGAATTCGCTACCATAATTTCTTCAAGGGTTGAAATCAATGACAACCAACCCAATTAATCAACAATCTCCCCCTTTGGAATTGATGGAAACACTTTGATGCAATACTGAAGTTATGTCATGAAATACTGAAGTGATATCACTCATTCTCCTCCTGTGACCATTTCTCCCCCTATAACCATGCCTCTGTGCTCTACATATGATAAATCTCTCCCCCTTTGTCATCAATGGAAAAGGTATATTTCCATCTGGGCTACTCCCCCTAACTGAACTATTTGATCTCCCAACCTAAACTATCCTTTTTATGGTGCTTCCTCGTGTATATCTGCAAGATACCAGATATATAAAATATGCAGAACATAAATAAAATGATAGAAATGGCAGAATAATAGTAAAATATCCAGCATAATCTTCACAATACACATAAATGATATAACAATAGCAATAGAAATAGCGCTTTGATTCGGAAAGCAAT
>SNQJ01S0041290.1:22999-42803 GCA_010110895.2 Picea sitchensis | reverse complement strand
TCTGTGTGTATATATCTTAATTGCATGTAGTACAAAAATTTTATGTGGCATAGCTAATTTGGATTTTGGGTATGTTACAGTATGTTCTGCAGAGAGAACGTAAGAGTTCTCTAGTGTAGCGTGGCCCTACATGGATGGTCGAGACCGTTACAATATGGTATCAAAGCTGTAGTTTTCAACACTGAGCCTGGATGGGTCGAGCAAGTTGAGTTGAAGCGAAATTACATGGAGGATTTATTTTGAAGTGGCCAAATTTCAGTTTTTAGAACGTCCATGGTAAAATTTAGAAGCAAAGAAGCGGAATTGGGAAAGCCCCAATTTCTGTTGTTAAATTCGGGGAAAATTGAGAAATTCGGCCAAGCGATGATACATTCCCAATGTAATATTTGTTCTAGCAAATTCAGATCTAGAATGGGACAAATTTGAAGTTACAGTGAAGCCATGATAGATGGAGCGAGTTCATTGGTTAAATTTCTCAATTCGTGAATTGATTTTGGATAAATTCGTTCCAGAAATGTCAACTTACAATGATTTGTTTTTGCATAGGTTGAATTGGTGTTATCAGGGTGAAATTAAACAAATTTCATGGTTGCAGAATGTCTATGGTAAATTGGGGAAAAAGTTAAGCAAAAGCGCCAATTTCTACAGTGGAATTCACGAGGAATTGATGCTCATAAAAATGAATGTGTGCAGGTGGGCGCACTAAAAATGCATGTTGTGCACTAGAAAGCTTGTGATATAAAAGAATTGGGCATTGCACAGAAAAATGTTAGCATGCAGGTGTGCGCGCTAAAATTTGGTACCGTGCGGAAAAATAGTGGTGTGCTGGTGTGCATACTAAATTTTGACACCACGCGGAAAAATGTTGGTGTGTGCACTAAATTTTGGGCGCTACGTAGAAAAATGTTGGTGTGCGGGTGTGCACACTAAATTTTGGCACCGCGTGGAAAAATAATAATGGCACGCGTGGTGTGCACAATATTGGTAGAGTGTAGAGGAGTTTGGTTGGTGCATGCGTGGTGTGCGCAGTATTGGCAGAGCGCAGAGGAGTTTGGTTGGTGCGTGCGCAATATGGGTATATGTTGTCGCGCGACAGTTTAGTTAGTGGTGTGCGCATAGTTTTGGTGCGCGGTTGAGATGTAATAAACTCTGCAATGGTACAACATGTAGAGTATAATGTGCACGAAATATCAACATGCGATACCAAAATTGTGCGCAAAAGGTAATAGTGCAAGAACCAAACTGTGCACGGTAGATATTGGCGCGCGACATAAAAGTAGTGCACGCAAGTTATTGGCACGACAGAGAAGTGATACACAGTAGTTTTAAAGTGCGTGAAGCATGATTTACCTTGTGTTGTTGTTGCGCATGGTAAATATTAGTTACAAGTTGAAATTTGTGCATGTAAATGAGTTTGGAGGGTGAACAACAACAAAAAACCAACGATTTTCTGCGACATTTTATATCATTTGAACGTCATCTTTTTGCAACACGTTTTTGAGGTCCTTAACAGCGGTTTTAGCTAATCAGAAACCACAAGAACAAAGTGTCTCAAGAAATAATTTATATTTGAAATTCAAATAAAAGATCTTGAATAGATCTTTCTAATGGTGTAAACTATTCGTCAAACGGATCATTTTTTAGAAAGTTACATCACAAACAATTAAGGGTAAATTTTAAGACCCATCTAACTTCAAAGGGCCATAACTTTATGCTCCAGAATAAGATTGAGGCATAGGGGCAGTCAATGGAAATATATTGAACCATAGGGGACATTACCATAGCTCAATTAAGTTTTTGGAAATGTTAAAAATGGTTAATATGGAAAATAAGGCACATGTAGCATTAAAGACCAAAAACAAGAAGTGGTCTAGAACTTCAACAGGCTGTAACTAGCAGCCAAGAACCCAGAAAAAGGAGAAACTTAGACATAGTGTCCATATTATGTATATGAATAAAACCAATTGAGATCCTATGAAAAATCCAATGGAGCAGGTGCGAAATTGCATAATTACAGCGTAGAGTAGTGCCAAGTTGAAAAATGAACAGAAAAATTAATGGGAAAATTTCAAATAGCCATAACGTTCTACTCAAGACTGGGAATTGAGCATGGGAGTAGGCGTTGGAAAGGTATTGCATAGTGGAATATAAATATCCACCCATAAAATTGATTTGGGAATTCAATTTTTCAAGAAATTAGAGGAAAGAATTATGATATATTATTTAACCAGAATGGTTCATATTTTCATGAAATTGTTGAAATAGTTAGCTTGACAAAGTTTTGTTGGCTGCACATTTTGCAGAGTTAACAACAACTAGATCAGATCAAGATCAACATAGATTCTAGAGGAATGTAAGAGGCACAAGGGACTTACAGTTAGTAGGATGAGATTAGAGGGATGGATGTCCATTTGGGAATTGAAGGAACAAACTCCAATGCACATGGAGATGAAAGGAATGAAAACATGAATATGGAAGAGGCCATTAAAAATTTACAGAATGATTTCCAAATCCACAAAGATGATAATGAAAGGCTTATGAGAGCCAAGGAGCAGTAGTATGACTTCAACATGAAGTTAATGCATAGCTTGAACTTAACAGAAAAGAAGTTGGATAAGGAGAGTGGCTTAAGCAAATCTGGAAGTCCCAGGCCTCTTGATGAGAAAACAAGAGCAAGAAGTGTTAGCAGACATCATCATCACTCCCTGAGGCATTCCAATAAGAGATCATAAAGTAGCTCAATTCCATCCCCTGTTAGGAAACATAAGGGGTCGAGGGTGGAGGAACTACTAGGAGAAAGGAACAAAATCAAACCTCCTACATTTGATGGTGAGCACAAGAAGGATGAAGATGTAGAAACATGGTTGTTGGGCATGAGAAAGTATTTTCAATTGCATAATTATTATTCTCATGCAGAAGGTAGAATTTCCATCTATGAACTCAAGGGAAAGGCATCCATGTAGTGGGATCAGCTTGTGCAGGTGCAACACATTAAAAAGAGAAGTGTTACTTGGAGGGAATTCAAGAAGTATTTTGAGAAGACATACTTGACTAAAATATACTATGACAAGAAAATGAAAGAGTTTTTTGAACTCAAGCTTGGGAGTATGACAATAGATGAATATGAGAGAAGGTTTTTAGAACTATTGAAGTATGTCTCTTTCATCAAGGATGAGACATTTAAAATTCAAAGGTATTTGAGTGGATTGCCATCATTCATCAGTGACAAAATACAGTATGATGACCCAAATACATTGGAGGAGACCATAAGGTGAGCTAAATGCCTATATGATCAACAAAAAGCAAGGCCAACTTTCCAAAAATCTTGGGAAGACAAAAAGAAGTTCAAGATGGGTTAGAGGAAGAAGGGAGCTAAGCCACCATTCTTCATAAATAATCCACAAGGACAAAAAACTCCTAGAGAGCCCAGAATGATTGAGACAAGGGGGTCAAAGGCCAAGGAAACCACCTATTCAATGTTGGGGTTGTAAAGGAGATCATATGTATAGATATTGTCCTCACATAGGTGAAAAAGTGAGAACTGTTCACAATGTACAACAAGATGAAACAGTGGAGGACATGGGAAGAAATGTACCAAGGATCTATGCAACCCTAGACAACAAGAAAGCAGAGTATCAGTCACATATGATTGAAGTGGAAGGTATGATCCACAACCAAACCATTGCTATTTTAATTGATTCAAGAGCTAGTCATAGTTATATAGATCCTAAGATGGTGGAAAGTTTTCATTTGCCAAGAAGCAAGCATGGAAAATATTGGTTGGTGCAGCTAGCTACCAGAACCAAAAGAAAAGTTAATGATATGGTTAATTCATGTCTTATGGACATGAATGGACAGAACACCAGGGCATATTTAAACATCTTTCCTTTAGGTTCCTATGACTGTCTAATTGGGATGGATTGGTTGGACCAACATCATGCCATCCTAGATTGTCATAACAAGGCATTTACTTGCTTGGATGAGGAAGGGAACCTAAGGAAAATGAAGGGAATTTCCATGGCAGTAACCATTAGAGAGACTTCAACATTACAGCTGAAGAAATGTTATAGAAAAGGGTGTCAATTATTTGCAACTCATATGGAAGAGACACATAAAGATAAGGTGCCAAATTTGGAAAATTAGGCAGTCCTAAAAGAGTTTGAAGATGTGTTCAGGGAGGTACCAGGACTACCCCCGAAGAGAGATATTGATTTCTTTATAAATTTAATGCCCAGAGAAGCTCCAGTGTCAAAGAATCCTTACAGAATGAGTACACCAGAGTTGAAGGAGCTGCAAATGCATCTTGAAGAACTTTTAAGGAAGGGGTATATAAACCCAAGTGTGTCACCTTGGGGTACCCCAGTCTTGTTCATGAAAAATAAATATGGAACATTAAGATTGTGGATTGATTTCAGACAGTTGAATAAAGTGATTGTGATGAACAAGTATCATCTGCCAAGGATTGATGATCTCTTTGATCAATTGAAGGATGCAAAGATATTTTAAAAGATAGATCTCAGGTCAGGATACCATCAGGTAAGGATTAAAGAAGAAGATATCATCAAGACCACCTTCAGGACAAGGTATGGTCATTATGAGTTCACAGTGGTGCCATTTGGGTTGTCAAATGCACCAGTTATTTTCATGTGCTTAATGAATGGTGTTTTTCGAGAATATTTAGACAAGTTTGTCATTGTCTTTTTGGATGTCATCCTCGTATATTTCAAGTCAGAAGAAGAGAATGAGCATCATTTGAGGATGGTGTTGCAAGTATTAAGGGAGCATCATGTGTATGCCAAGTTGAGCAAGTGATCATTTTATCATAAGAAAATTCATTATTTGGGGCATATCATTTCAAAGGATGGGATAGTCGTGGATCCTGAGAAAATAGAAGCCATTAGAGGATGGTCAGCGCCAAAGAATGTGACATAAGTAAGATCATTCATGGACCTTGTAGACTACTATAGGATATTTATTGAAGAATTCTCAAATATTTCACACCCAATCACTTCCTTGCAAAGAAAGGGTGTGAAGTTTGAGTGGACATTGGATTGTGAAAAGAGTTTCCAACAATTGAAACAATTATTAACAAGTTCTCCAATATTGAGGATTGCAGACCCAAATGAAGACTTCATTGTATGCACAGATGCATGTAAAGAAGGACTTGGTGGAGTCCTTAGTCAAAATGGGTTTGTTATATGTTATGAATCAAGGAAGTTGAAGGAGCATGAAAGACACTATGCCACTCATGATTTGGAGTTGGTAGCCATAGTGCATGTCTTGAGGAAATGGAGACACTACATCATGGGGAAAAGGTTTGAGCTAAGAACATACCATAATGGTCTGAAATATTTATTTGATGAACCAACTCTAAATGCTAGACAAACCAGAATATCTAAGTGAATATGACTTTGATATAAAGAATATCAAGGGGAAAGAGAACAAAGTGGTTGATGCACTTAGTAGAAGAGTGCATGAATTTCATGCTACAACCATTATCATGTACCAATCATATTTGAGAGACAAAATAGTAGACGTTTCCAAATCAGATTTGCAATACAAGGAATCAGTGGAAAAATTATAGCAAGGTATTTTGCAACAGAAAATTGAGGAATATAAGCTAGATAATGATGAAATTATCATGTACACGGGTATAATTTATGTACCAAATTCTCAGGAATCGAAAAAATCGATATTGAGGGAAATGCATCATGTACCTTATGTTGGGCACCCAGGTTATCAAAAAACTATTGCAGCTGTTAAGAGCCAATATTACTGGCCAGGCATGAAGAAAGAGGTTGTTGATTTTATTGCCAGATGTTTGGAATGTCAAAAGTTAAAGGCTGCGCATAGACACCCAGCTGGTTTGCTACAGCCATTACCCATTCCTGAGTGGAAATGGGAAGTTGTAACAATGGATTTCATCACCAAACTTCCCAGAACAAACAAGAAACATGATTCTATCATGGTAGTGGTGGATAAGCTTACTAAAGATGCCCATTTTATTCCAGTTAAACTCACTCACAAGGCAGCCAACATCGTTGATGTTTATATGAAAAAATTTTCTAGATTACATGGCATACCCAAGACAATTGTGTCTAAAAGAGATCCAAAATTTACCTCAAAATTTTGGAAAGGATTATTTAATGGATTTGGAACAAATTTGAATTTTAGTACAACTTATCATCCAGAATCAGATGGACAAACATAGAGGGTGAATCAAGTGATTGAGGATATGTTAAGGATGTATGTGATGGATAAACCATCAAAATGGGAAGACTACCTACACTTGGTAGAATTTTCATATAACAATGGGTACCAAGCATCTCTAAAGATGAGCCCATTTGAGGAACTTTATGGCAAAGAGTGCAACACACCAGTAAGTTGGGATAACCCAACAGATAGAGCTATGGTTGGGGTAGATTTTCTCAGGGAAATGGAGGAGCAAATGATAAAAATAAAATAAAATTTAAAGGCTACCCAAGATAGGCAGAAAAGATATGCTGATAAGGGAAAAACTCACAAGGAATTTAAAGTGGGTGATCAAGTATTTTTGAAAGTGAAGGCCAACAAAAGTTCCCTAAAGTTGGCAGCTCGCTATTGTGGGTCGTTTGAAATCCTAGAGAGGATTGGTCCAGTAGCTTATATGATTGCATTGTCTGCATCTATGTTTGTTCATAAGGTATTCCATGTATCATTACTCAAGAAATATATACTTGATGCCAATCATGTTATTGATTAGAATGTGATTCAGGTGGAGCAAGAAGGCACTTTCCAAGTGCATCCGGTACACATTCTGGACCGGAAAATAAAACATCTCTGAAATCGATCCATAGGCTTGTAAAGGTCCAATGGACCTAGTACGGTCCTGAGGACACTACTTGGGAGCATGAGGATGCAATGCGGGTAGAATACCCGTATCTTTTTGAGGATTTTTGAAAATTTTGTGTATATGTGTACATGATACACTGAGGATAGTGCATAAATAAGGGGAGGGGATTGTAATATCCCTAGGCAAAACCCAATAGTAATGTAAATGAAAATGTACTCAAGTTGGTGAGTTGTTTGATATCATTTGTGTATGCACCTTTCATGGCATAGTGTGCACATGTACTGCACAGTAAAATGTTGAAGTGTGCATATTCTTGGATACTGCACGCAACAACTTAAGTGTGCGCGATTTTGAGGCCAGGGATCCTTTGTGTATATGTTGCATTTTATAGGATGGTGAGCCAGTTATTATAAGCTAGGATGCTTATGTTTTTATTAGGCTGGAGAGACTAGATGTTAAAGGCCAGTGTGCCTACTTTTGTATATATCTCATAATTAATATAAAATCCATCGCTGCGCGCAGACTGACCATGATAAAAGAGTATGGGGGACTAAAATCCACTAGTTAGGGAAAGGGTGGGGGCTAAAATTTAAGGAAACGGGGCTAAGATAGGGAGCTTAAGCCAAAAAGGAATATTATATTAATATTTCTTAAAGTATAAAGTATGGATAATTATTTTATCCTAAGTCCCAAAGTTGGGGACAAGTGGGCCAAAGTAGCTCCCAACATGAAAAGTGTCAAGTTGGAGACATGCATACATATTGTTGGGACTTAGTTCATTTTCCCATCTTCTCCATCATTATTTCCATCATTCAGCCATGATTCCATGATCATTAAGACAACCATTGAGTTATCCTCCGTACCTTACTGTCACTATACCTGAATTTGGATCAATAGCCATATATATTTTGAGTAGCTGGTTATCTTGGGAGTTGGACTGAAGAAGTGGGTTGTCAGGCCCATGGGATATTGAAGAGGCAGGTTGTCAGGCCCATGGGATATTGAAGAGGTGGTTTGTCAGGCCCATGAGCAATTTCTCTCTGGGTGAAATAATTGTTGGGAATTGTTTTTTTGAAGGTGCTAAACTACAACTACAGGGCTCTGAGACTTCCTATTCGACCTATTTCTAAAGCCCGGAAAGGAAGTGGAGCAGCTGAAGGACTGTTGAGCATAGAAATGACACACTTGTTGGGTGGGACAAGCATGTGGGGAATGAGGGACTGTAGGCTGTTAGTTTTATTAGCACCCGTGATAGACAATTTCCTATTGTCTATGAGCCATTAGCCTATTTAGGAATCCCTTTACCCAGGTGGAGTTTAGTCCCAGCTCGAGGGTGACCCACTATTGAGAGTGATGAGTAGTGTGGTCTAAGGCTGGGAGGTTCGTGGAAGGTCTGCATGCAATTGGTGACATTCTTACCAAGATAAGTGTGAATTGTGTGATAAATTTACATGTGGTATAAGGCTGGGAGGTTCGTGGAAGGTCTGCATGCAATTGGTTACATTCTTACCAAGATAAGTGTGAATTGTGTGATAAATTTACATGATGCATTAATATTTACGTGTTTATTATTATGGGTTTATCATGTGTATGATTTATAATTGTGTTTATATTTATGGCTATTTCTTGCATATGTTGCATGTATACGTTTACTATTATTTCCATGATAATCCATGTAATTACATATGTATTGTAGGCTTACGTTTTATATATATATCCACAAGAGCTCTGTGTGTATATATTTTAATTGCTTGCAGTACGAAAAATTTATGTGTCATAGCTCATTTGGATGTTGGGTATGTTACAATATGTTCCGCAGAGAGAACGTAAGAGTTCTCTGGTGTAGCGTGGCCCGACATGTGTTGAAACTAAGTTTTTAAACTTTTTACCTCTAAAACTAAAACTTTTTTCTTTCGGGATTCGGCTTCTCATAAGGTATAACCCTCGCTACCAGTCCAAAAAGACCGGTCCCGAAATCCCGAAATGATTTCTTTTCTTCGTTATAATAAAAGACAGAAAGCTCAAGTGTTATTAAAGTCTAGACGCACGTTCTATAAAGTATTTTCAATCGCAATAAAATAAAATCATAAAGGAGTTAATTAACCATCTTTTAACCTTTCGGGATTCGGGTTTACTCAGAACAATACGTTTTCAATACATTTTGAATCGCGAAATCCCGATTCCCAATTTCCTGAAAGAAGTGGAAGTCAGTCTTAATCCTGATTAATTAAAAACTAATCCCATCGTGATTTCGGGATTCGAGGTTTGGTGGTGACATACCTCATGTAAGCCTGATCCCCGAAACACCAAAACGTGAAGTCCTAATTCAATACCAAAGTTAAGACTTAAGAACTTTTCCCACCGTGATTTTAGGATTCAGGGTTTGATGGCGATATACCTCATGTAAGCGAGATCCCTGAAACCCTGAAACGCAAAATCCCGACTTAGTACCAAGGTTAATTTGAACTAATTTTGTTTTAAAAAACATTTAATGGTATTTAAACTTCTTAGGTATTTTCATTTATGAGTTGCATCAAATGAGATTTTTCAAATTTTGATTTTAAAATCGCTGAAATACGACCATATTAATAACGGATAGCTGGTGTTTTCCATGACACCAATGCATATCTCAGAAATATTCTCTGCTTTAAAGTTATTAAATTCTTGGCAGCCACGTCAATACTTTCACCATTAAATGAGATAAAAGAAAATTAAATGAGTTAAAGGTCTGTGTTTTGAAACTCATTTTTTCTCTTTCTATCAGAAGTAAGTCGCATCTAGCCAAGCTTTCACACCTCTCTGCAGTGACAGGTTTTCGTTCCAATACAAAAGACATGGCACCAAATAAGGGACCCAAGAAGAGTGAAGATACAACTAAGATTTCCATCCCAGAGGGAGATTTCATATCCGACACCACGCCACATGCTATCGACTCGATTAAATCATGGAGACAAATTTATGAAAATCTAGACTGTGAGATAAAAAATTCCCCTAACGACTCCGAGAATCACCTTCGGGACATAACAGAATCAAAACTTCACAAAATTGCAACACGCCCACAACTCATGGCGTACAACGACATGATTAGTTGGGCTTTGGACAAGGTTGATATTCCAACGAGAAGAATTTTAAATGATCAAGGGGCCATTATCGGCTCATTCAAACCTGAACATATCCATGTTATGTACAAAATCTCGCCCAATCCTAAATTTATTTACAATGCCGAATTTATAGCTAAATTTCAGAGAAAGGAATGCACTGAGGCAGACCAAACTTACGCTAATTTAATCAAAGGCTGGTGGAGATGTCCGTCAAAGTTTAGGGCCGATACCCACGGAATTTATGCCATAGCCTATTTGAATGAGTACATGGTTTATGTAGCCATGATGTTGTGCAGACTCTTCGGCAAAAATAATCCTTGTCATTTCCCCGCAGAATGGGTGACCTTTTTATAAGAAGCATCATAAGGATATAGTTTCAACTGGGACAAGATTTTATCTGATAATATAGCCAAAGAGGTTTCAAATTACAGATATGCAAGAGCCCGGGGTCAACCAGTGGCCTTTTACATGTCGGCATACATCATGGACGCAATTTGTTTTATGACTCCATTCCCCTTGATGAATTGGAGTTGGAACACAACCTGCCTTGAACCCATTCATGGATATCACTCTGAGTTGTGGGAAGAAAATGCAAAAAATTCGTTTTACGAAATTTGCCATTTCGTGGTGATACCAATGCATAAAATGTTTTTCGGTTGTGATCCTCCTCACATTTTTGAATTAGTTTCAAATAACCTCAAGCTAATAGTAGACTGGTTCATTGAAGAAAGATTCTCCTACATCAGGGTTTATGGGTGTTCAATTCCCCCTCACGCGCTTCCGAAATTCCTCCCAGATAGACTGGTGTGTAGGGAAGTAGCACACCAAATAGTAAAAGGTAGTATCAAAATAGAGCTAAAGGCATCTCAAAAGAAGTCCTGGCCAATCTTCCCTGTGCACATCAGGAAATTTTCATTACAAAATTTGGGACATTCCAGAGTGGAAGCAGAAGCACTCGAAGAAGTTAAACTGTTAAATATTGAGTACAAAAGGCATGACCCTTATCAACTAGTGAACAAACACTTGATAACTGCAATATGAAAGCATACGAACATGAGGAGTCCCCTTGGGATGACAAGTTCAAAGGGACCAAGTCCTATAAAGAAGTGTTAGAATGAGTACAGACACTGTCGTCTGACCTGCAAGCCATCTTTCGGACCTTCCAGAAGCATAAACGGAGTGGTATGCCTCAAGTACTTCAAGGAGAAGAGATCACCCTCCCTCAGGAGCAAGAAATTGTTCCCCCAGGTTTCAAGCAGGAAGCAGAGAAGAAGGGAAATCCCAAAAAGGCCCTAAAGGATACAGAAAGGCCTCCACAAAACAAAAAGACCGAAGCAGAGAAAAGGTCAGGGAGACCTCCCAAGTCCGGTAAGATTACTCCCCCTTTATCACCCGGTGTTGATGAAAATATGCCTAAGGCAACARTAGGGAAAGGATATATAGAGMTAGGGAGCCCCATAGCTTCCTTAACCCCCTTACTGTCCACTTTTGGACTCCCACAAGCAGGAGCTCTATTTGTTGATGACCTTACCTCCATTCCCATAGATGAGATTCCTCCTTCCGATTATTTTTTCAGTAGAAAAAGGAAGGTCGTCCTGAAACATAAGATGCATAAGAAGGAGGGGAATATGGTTAAAAAACATAAAGTCTTGATAGATGGACAAAATTTGGAGGAAGAGGATTTCGCTACAGAGATAACAAGTTCCATGGGAGCCATGGAAACAACAAAATTTTTTACTATGGGAAAAATGAGAACCAGGATAAAGAAGAGTGATAAAATCATAGCACAATTACAAGAGCAGTTAAAAAATGTTGAGGAGAACATTAGAGAAGAAATGAGTAAAATCTTGGAGCAGACAAAGGCTACTGAAAGGTTAGAGGTTCAATTACTCAAAACGAGCCTAGACGAAATGAGCCAGAAAATACAAGCAAGTCAGCTACAACTTACTCAGCAAAAGGAGCATGAAGAATAGTTACAGGCTAGATTAATATTGATTGAAGATCAAATTATAGATCTGAAAGCTTTCTAGGCCCAATCATTGGAGGTGCATTCAAAAATAGAAGCTGGACAACAGAAATTAATTTCCAAGATAGAGATTGTTGAGAATTACTTTCAAGAAGTAGATAATGCCTTTGATAATATTATCCTGAGGGAAAAAGAAGCCAAAGCAGTGAGGATTACTCTCCAAAAGGCAATTATATATTCGACAAGTGAGGAGGTATCCAAAACTATGAAAGTATCAGCCACAGAGAAAATCAGAGGTGACATCATGCTCAAACTATGAAAAACCAACATAACTGAAAGTAAAAGAATAGTCAAAGAAATCAGAGATGACTGTGAAGAATTTTTTGATCTTTTAGACAAAGAGTCGTTAAATATTGGAAAGGGAAATTGTACAGGACTTCTGGGATAGATAAATATTGAAAGACATCAATTAAATTTTAGGGAAAATTTGAGTGAAATCCAAATGGAAATTTCGCACCTAAGAAAAATGGATGTCACCCTATTCGACAGGTTGTTAGTTGAGCCTAACTTAAAACTGCAGTCAATAAAGTTTGCAGATAAAGGAGTTTATGATCATCTTTCCAAGATTCAGAGAAAGGTTTATCTGTTCGAGGCAAGAGACCTTCTAGAACCCCCCATAAATTTTACACAGTTTCTGGAGAAATGCATTAAATGTATTGAATCAAAAGAAGGAGAGTCATCAACAAAGTAAAAGTATTATTTGGAAGAGCTTTACTTCCAAGAAAATGGAAAAATGGAGAAGATCATGCAAACGGTTTCGGATCTATTTTTTAACAAATAGTTAGTCACTAGGAATTAGGAAATCACCAACCATCTTAAGATTGGTGGTTTTGTATAAATGTAATTTTTCAAGACTAAGAAATGGCTTTTTTCTGGAGGAGATTGTAAAGAGAAAATTTTCATTTTTCCAGAATTAATACAATATAGATTGAAGATTCCAGATCTTGTCAAGCCTGAGTTATGTGTTTCTCTGTCATTTCATATTTTATTTCATACCTTCGTTAAGTGCTTTCATGATGTAACTTCTATTGTGGTGATTAAACATTCAGATTATCTAACCGTTTGCAGTTTTTCCTCTATATCAGCTGTTAGCAGATATAAGACCTATGAACGTTTTAGAACTCTAAAATCATATACTTCTTCGAAGTTATCATCCTTATTTCTTCTTTTAGTATAAAATGAGATTCCTCTTAAATTGATGCCTCATTTTTTGTTATACAAATACATGTTTCCTTTTCTTTCTTCATTCCATGCACTATCTCTTTAAATTTGACTCAGATACTAGAAAAGGCCTTCATTTTTGTTATATTATTGATCTATAATTTGGAAGTTTTATTTTTATTAATTCAAACCAGAAATCTGCAACCCTTAAAAAATAATTTTTTGACTTAAAGCAAAAGAAAATCCTTTGCTTTCATGACGGTTCCAGTTACCAGACAGCCTAATATAGAACCCGGTCTATCAGATCAGACGAGCATTGCGTTAAACCTATTCAATACCATCTTACAAACAACAAATACATGGTTAGAACTTGAACGTTCATGGGTTGGAATTGAAAGAGATATTAGCATCCAAGAACAATGGGAAGCTAGACAGAGACAGTTAAGGAACCAACTGTGATCTCGCTTTTCATTAAGCTAGTATTTTTACCCTTTAATTATCTCTACTTTCTTGGATGCCTTGACGATATACTTTAGAGCCTTAAAGTATAAACTCAGGAACAACAACATGGATGGTCGGGAACGTTACACTTTTAATAATTCTACCATGGTTGACTTAAAGACGATGATCCTAGGAATGTGAACATCACAGAAATAGAAGGAAAGAGAGATGTAGAAGGACCAAGAGTTGAACTACCTTTTATTTGGCAGCCAATTAGAATCAATAAAGTTAATATTGGAACAGATAAAGCACCTAAGCTCGCAAACGTTGGAGATTATTGGGATGATGCCACTATTGGCAATATCACAGAACTACTGCATGAGTATCAGGACTTGTTTCCAACCAAGCTTAATGATATGAAGGGAATTAAAGGGCCCATGGGAGAGATGAATATCCCCTTGAAACCAGATGCAAGGCCAGTCAATCAGAGACCCTATAGATTGAATCCCAAATATAAACAGAAAGTCAAGATTGAATTAGATAGAATGTTGGAAGTAGGAATCATAGAACCCGTTGAAGAGTCAGAATGGATTAGTCCTATGGTGGTTCAAGATAAGAAGATGAGAGAGATCAAAATCTGTGTAGACTTGAGGAAACTAAATGATGCATTCTTACATGATTCATTCCCTACACCGTTTACTGACGAAGTGTTAGATAATGTGGGAGGACATGAAGTTTACTCCTTCACAAATGGATTTTCGGGCTATCACCAGATCAATATTTCCAAGGAAGATCGCCATAAGACCACATTTGCAACAAAATGAGAATCATACGAGTACATAGTGATTCCTTTTGGATTGAAGAATGCACCAGCCATATTTTCAAGGGTGGTGGTTGAAGCATTTAGGGAATTTCTACATAAATTTCTAGAAGCATATTTTGATGATTGGACTGTTTTTATCTTATTGAAAAATCATATTGAATGTTTAAGACTGATGTTGGATAAATACAGGAAATGTCAGATTACACTGAACCTGAATAAGTGCATCTTATTTTCATGATTTGGAGTGCTTCTAGGCCATATTGTATGTAAGCAGGGGTTGCTGGTAGATCCGTCCAAGATTGCCATTATTGTTGATTTACCTCCTCCTACTTCAGTAAGACAATTGCACACATACTGGATACTACATAAAGTTCATTTAGGGCTATGCACATATTACAACACCCATGGATAAGTTGTTAAACAAAGAATGTTAGTTTCAATGGATAGAAGAATGCCAACAGAGCTTCGACACACTGAAACAGAAAATGGTCATTGCACCTATCTTGGTTTTCCCAGATTGGAGTAAGGAATTTCATGTGCAGGTTGATGCATCCGCTATTGAATTAGGAGCCATGTTAGCACAACCAGGATCATGAGATGTTGACCACCCATTATCCTTTTCTAGCAGAAAGATTTCAATAGCTGAGATAAATTACACTACCACTGAGAGAGAAGGTTTAGCCATGGTGTATGCACTGCAGACATTTCAGCACTACTTGTTGGGAGGAAACTTTAAAATGTTCACTAATCAATCTACATTGAAATACCTAGTAAACAAGCAAGTGTTGGGGGGAAGAATATGCAGGTGGCTTCTTTTATTCCAGTAATATGATTTCGAGATTGTGGTCAAGCCGGGGAGAATGAACAAGGTACCTGACCACTTATCTAGGTTAGAACACGGAGAGGAACCTACTAGCTTGGAGGATACACTACCAGATGCAAATTTGTTGGACATCAGAAAGGCCGATGATCATTTTATCGAGATAGTTCAGTTCCTATCAACAAGAATGACACCTCAGAAATATATAGTCATTCAAAAGAAACAACTGGGAGTTCGCATTGCATATTTTTCACTTATAGCTGGACAACTATACAAGATGGGACCTAATGAGATTTTAAGGAGATGTATTATGGAGGCAAAGAGACCACTGATTCTAGCAGAGGAACATGAGGGCATCACAGGAGGACACTATGCAAGGAAAGAAACAATGCATAAGGTTCTCAGAGCTAGCCTCTGGTGGCCCACTTTGCAAAAAGATGCTAAGGAATATTACAGAGCCTGCGATGTATGCCAAAGAGTTGGGAAACATTACAGAAGATATGAGATGCATTTATCACCTCAGATAACTTTACAAGACTTTGAGAAATGGGCAATTGATTTCGTGGGACCTATCAACCCACCAGGGAAGCGCACAGGAGAAAGATACATCATCACTACGACAAATTATTTGACAAGATTGGAAGAAGAAAGAGCAGTCAAGGATTGTAGTGCAACTACAACTACGCCATTCATATTTGATGATATCATAACCAGGTTTGGATGTCCAAAGATCCTGATGAGTGATCAAGGCACACATTTTATTAATAAGACTATTGAAGCCTTGAATCAGGAATTTGAAGTTCACCATCAGAAGAGCACTCCATACCATCCACAGACAAATGGTATAGTCAAAGCCTTCAATAAGATCTTGGAGACAACACTGACTAAAATTTGCAGTGTAAACAGGGATGATTGGGGTTTGAGAGTACCTGCATTATTATGGGCCTATATAACCACTTGCAAGAAGTTGACAATGCAGACTCCCTTTAAGTTGGTTTATGGTTTAGAAGCAGTCATACCTATGGAATACTTGGTTCTGAATCTAAGAATTGTAGCATTTACAGATATGGATGACACTGTCATTGTGAAAAACAGGCTTGCGCAGTTGGTAGAGATGGAAGAAGACAGATTCATTGCAGGATTTCACCAGTAGGTACTAAAGGAACGAGAAAAGGCCTAAGACAGGCATATCAAGAAGAAAGCATTTAAGCAAGGAGACATGGTATTGGTATATGACAGCAAGTTCATAAAGCATCCAGGGAAGTTCAGGAAACATTGGATTGGGCCATACGAGGTTGCTTATGTTACAGAAGGAGGAGTTGCGTAGTTGAAGACTTTGAAGGGAGATGGAAGGAAGGTTTGGTGAATGGGAGTGGGTTGAAATTGTACTATGACAACCAGCTGCCTCACAGCTCTTAGTAAAAGTATAAGGAGAAGGGTCTAGGTACCAGGTGTAGTTGAAACTGGGTACCAGACACAGAAAAGATAGTCTACACAAGGAAGGGAGGGAGGGACAGAGCAGAAAGCACAGGCTTCCCTGCGCAGTCTGAAGTCGAAGAAAAACAGAAGGTTCAGACCTGAAGTGCCTCAGGATGAGCCACAGGTGAGGTTTGGGGGCCTGTTGGCCCGTGGTTATGGAAGAAAGCAAAGATTAAGGAAATAAGGCAAAGTACAAACTGCGTGGAAAACACATTAACTGAGATTGGGTCGAAGTGGTTAAAGAAGAATAAAAGAAGGAGCGAAGAAAGGGAAATCTATCCATTGAATGAGGAGATCGAGGATGAAATATCATCAAGTAATAAGGATTGTGGACAACTCAACAAGAGGAAAAATCCACCAATGGATGATTTGGAGCACCTCACGGGAAAGAAGGAAAGACAAGCTGGGGAAGCTCGAAAAACGTGGGTCAAAGAGGACCTAGGGTTTTGGATCTAGGTTTTTGACACCTAGAATTTGTCATGTAATGTATAAATAAAGGTCTAGAGGACATGGGATGGGTTCATTTAGAGATGGTTGTTCAACGTTGGTTGTTGTTATTGTTCATTGTGTATTGTTTAAGAGAGAAGTGTTGTGTGAGAGAGAATTATGTATTGTAAGATCTTTAGCTGGGTTCGAAGATCAACCCTGCACATAGGTACATAGGGAAGGGAGAAAGAGAAAGAGAGAGAGATATGAAATCTAAGGGCGCAGATAGAACTGTATGTTTTCATATAATATCAAGAAACACAGTTCTGTGGACGTAGCCCTAGGGAGAGGGTGAACCACATATATCTTGTTGTTCTATGGGATTGGTGTTGTGTTCTTTTACCTTCTGTTATTTTGTTATTGCATAATAGTGTTAGATCTGAGATATAACTGTGAGAAGTGGGTTTAAGTTGGTAATTGATATCTAGTTGTTTTGTTTCTATTGTTTTAGATCCACTTTGTGTTTCCTCTGGTTGTAGACACTTGTGTCCTGTAACCCTCTATTGCTATTTCAGGTGAGACTGCATCTGCTTCGTAGGTGTTGCAAAAAGGGACAGTAGTTAGGGTTTGTTGGTGCAATATTAGAGTTGAACCCTGGGTATGCCCCTCTGCCAAAAATGCACTTCCTATGCCCAAAATATATATGTCAATTTGGAATCCATTAGCATTGTTCAAGCCATTTATTGTACTATATTGTTCTTTCTTTCAACAACTCCATTATGTTGAGGTATCCTAGTAATGGAGAATTTCCTTTTCATTCCATGCTTGATGCAGTAGTCCATAAATCACTTTGAAGTGAACTATCCTGACGTAGACCTATCGGCCCTCGAGCCGATATTCGCTCATAGGATCGTTCTCTATCCCCTTGAGCCGGATCGGCTCTTTCAATTCCTCACTAGAATCTCAATTTCAATCGATCCATAGGTCCTTTTCATAGCTTGCAATCTCGCGAGTTCATGAGTCGTGACTCCTGACTCTTCCTCTCCAATCTCACGATACCCGAGATTGCGAAATGGGTATAGCTCTTCCTCTGTTAGTGCCTTCCTTGCGGGACCGCCGACTAAGCTAAGCGCTAGCACCTTTCGCTATTCGTCGCTTCACAGGTTCGAGTGTCCAACCTTGGCACTTTTCTTTCACAAACCCTCAAGAGGCGATGTTGACTTTTCTCCTCTCGTTCTCGCTACTCGCGACTTTGCGAGTTGAAGGGTCGAGCTCATGTACTCTTATCTCACGAAATCCCGAGACATGAGAGGTCAACGAGGTGTTGACTCCTTCCAACAGGTGACGTGTGTCCGCCTGTCTATTTTCCTGGGCCCACCTTATGGTTCAGCCACGTGTCTCTTATGCCCAACTTTAGCACTGCGCGACTTCGCTTCCCGAAGTGCTACCTCCTTTGTATCCCGACACCCGAAATGTCGAGATCCCGAACTCCTCGCTACTTCTTATCGCAACTCGCGGCTTTGGGACTTTCGGGACAATAGTCTCGACCTCCTATCCATCGATATGCCAAAATGTCAAGATTCTGACACATCGTCAATGCGGGTCCCACGATGGAACTTCCTGCCTTTTCGAAGTTTCAAATTTCATGACTTCGCGAATACTGATGCTATTCTCTCAGTTCTCTGACTCACGAAACCCCGAAATGGTCAACAAAGGTTTGCCCTCCGTGTCGACAAGTATGCCACCTGTCCACTCTATGTTGTCCGGTTCTTCTGCACCTTCAAACCTCCAAATGCACGATAGGTGTAGTGAGACTCTGATCCAACGGTCCTCACTTGACCTGGATCCTACGGTTGTCCTAACTCCTCGTGATTTCGCCACTCGCGACTTGGAGCACCCAATCTTTGGGCTCTCACCTTGCGAACCTCTGAGTTTGTGAGATCCCTAGATATCTGCCACCTGTCCTCCTCCAATGGACAACTTAGATTCTTTCATGACTTCACCACTCGTAAAGTTGAAGAACTTCTCTTTTTGACCTTCGATGACCGAATCCCTGATATGCGTGATCTCGCGACACGTGTCCTCCTTCCAGTGAACGACTCAGATTCTTTCATGGTTTCACGACTTCGCCTTTCGCAACCTCGCCAATATATATGCAAAGGTTTTAAACCGTAACTCCCTTGCTCCTCTGCACGATCTAATGGCTTTCAGGACTTCATAAATTCTCCATGGAGAATTCCGACCTTCCAATGCCTCTTTGACAATTCTTGCGAAATGAACAAGTATGCCTTCACGAAACTTGCCCAGCAGCAAAACAACGTCGTTGCACCTCCTTCCAATACTTCAAGGCACTAGCCTTCTTGAGTTTTTCTTTGACAACTTTGAAGATTCTATCCCTCCCAAGCTTTCTCCACAACTCGAGTCTTCAAGAAGACTCCTGCACGCACTCCTTGTGACAATTCTTCAAATACTTCCAAGTATTTGAACCTCTTTGACTCTGCGCACTCCCTGGGACAGCAGTCTTTCAACATTTTCGCTCATGTTGCAAACAATGAGACTTCATTCGGCCTGTGCACTCCTTGCATGACTCCTGTGCTTAACTTGCACTTCAGCGAGAATGAGAACAATGTTATCTCTCCTGAGCTTCCAGAGACGAACTCTGACTTGTGTCAACACACACCTTGCGGAAAATTTC
>SNQJ01S0041290.1:0-20881 GCA_010110895.2 Picea sitchensis | reverse complement strand
CACGGTCTACCCAACAATAGATGACAAACATCCATGGGAATAACATCACAGAGTATTTCATCTTTATACCCTCCTATTTTAAACTCAACTAAACATTGTTTAGTGACATTTACCTGATGTCCTTTTTGTAGCCACGAAACTCTATATGGACTTGGATGTTCAATAGTCTCCAGCTCCAGCTTTTCTACCATCTCTGTAGAAACGAGATTATCTATGCTACCACTGTCCACGATGACTTTGCAAACCCTGTCTTTGGTTTTGAAAGCAGTCCGAAAAAAACTATTCCTTTGGACCAAACTCTTCACCTCCTTCTCTGGTGTTAAGACAACTTTTCACATCATCAGTGATCTTCCGCCTTCAGCATCTTCTACCTCAACATTTCGCCTCTGTGCTTCGATGATGTGAGTTTCACCACCTTCTTTCTTTTTTTCTGGACATTCATAAGACTTGTGTCCATTCTTTCCACATGTGAAGCATTTCACCACTCCACCTCTTCCTCTTCCTCTACCTCTAGTACGAGGAAAAATGTTTCCATCAACATACTGACCTCTCTGTTCAGTATGCTGCCCTCTCTGTGAGCTTCCACCTCTTTCAGTTTGAGTTTGAGGTTTCTTCCACTCTTCCTTTAGTTTCTGGTTCCTATCCTGGGCAACTGATTTGCCTCTGGGCTGACTTCTGCCTCGGCCTCTTTGACCTTGTTTTCGGCTCGGCTTCTCTTAAGCTTTTAGAGCCATATGATAAGCATCTTCCACCGTTCGAATGGTCATCATGCTCATCTCATCCTGAATGTACTATCTCAGACCATTCATATATCTGGCAACTTTTTCATCATCGCTTTCCCGATGTTCAGCCTGTAGAATTCTTCAGTGTACTCCTTCACTGTCATCAGCTTCTGTCTCAAATTTTTCATTCTCCGGAATAGAGTAATTTGGTAATCCCTAGGAATGAATTTTGCCTTCATCTTTGCGATCATCCTATCCCAACTCTTGATATTCTGCTTGCCTTTGCAACGTCTGTCAGCTTGTAGTTCATCCCACCACAATGCTGCATGTCCTTTCAATCTTGTGACAACATGTTTGACCTTTTTGTCTTCCTCAACATCTTCATAGTCAAAATATGTCTCTAGAGCTCTAATCCAGTCTAGAATCTCTTCAACTTCCATATTTCCTTCATATACTGGAATATCCATTTTCACCCTAGCACCCATTCTTGCAATAGCCCTGAGTAGGTGTTCATTTGCTGCATCTTCTACTGCAACTTCTTCTCCTTCATGTCCAACTTCATTTTCACTTTCAGACTCACTGACATCTCTAACACCGGCTGTGCGCCTCTGTGTTGTCTCCATATCCATGGTTCTAGTGCATATGTCATGCATATATCTCTCCATGGATGGATTTGGCACCTACCTACCCCTTCCTCTTGGCATTTCCCTTTCCTCTAGTGGATTGGGTGTTTTCCTGTCCCTTCTTCTCGGTGGCATGGCTGAGATTTTCTTTCTCACTTTCCCTATCTGAAATATACAAACAGACTCAAGCTCTGATACCAAACTGATGCAAACCTATCAGCCCTCGAGCCGATATCCACTCACAGGATCATTCTCTATCCCCTTGAGCCGGATCAGCTCTTTCAATTCCTCATTGGAATCTCAATTTCAATCGATCCACAGGTCCTTTTCGCAGCTCGCAATCTCGCGAGTTCACAAGTTGTGACTCCCGACTCTTCCTCTCCAATCTCGTGATACCCGAGATCGTGAAATGGGTATATCTCTTCCTCTTTCAGTGCCTTCCTCGCGCGACCGCTGTCTAGGCTAAGCGCTAACACCTTTCGCTATTTGTTGCTTTGCAGGTTCGAGTGTCCAACCTTGGCACTTTTCTTTCATGAACTCCCGAGAGGCGATGTTGAGTTTTCTCCTCTCGTTCTCACTACTCGCAACTTCACGAGTCGAAGGGTTGAGCTCACGTACTCTTATCTCACGAAATCCCGAGACGCAAGAGGTCAACGAGGTGTTGACTCCTTCCAATAGGTGACGTGTGTCCACCTGTCTATTTTCCTGGGCCAACCTTGTGGTTCGGCCATGTGTCTCTTATGCCCAACTTCGGCACTTCGCGACTTCACTTCCTAAAGCGCTACCTCCTTTGTATCCCGACACCCAAAATGTCGAGATCCCGAACTCCTCGCTACTTCTTATCGCAACTCGCGACTTTGGGACTTTCGGGACAATAGTCTCAACCTCCTATCTGCCGATATGCTGAAATGCCGAGATTCTGACACGTCGTCAACATGGGTCCCATGATGGAACTTCCCTCCTTTTCAGAGTTTCGGATTTCGTGGCTTCGCGAATCCTGATGCTATGCTCTCGGTTCTCCTACTCACGAAACCCCGAAATGGTCAACAAAGGTTTGACCTCCATGTCGACAAGTATGCCACCTGTCCACTCTGTGTTGTCAGGTTCTTTTGCACCTTCAAACCTCCGAATGCGCGATAGGCATGGTGAGACTCTGATCCAACTATCCTCACTTAACCTGGATCCTATGGCTGTCCTAGCTCCTCGCGATTTCGCCACTCGTGACTTGGAGCACCCAATCTTTGGGCTCTCACCTTGCGAACCTCCGAGTTCGTGAGATCCCTAGATCTCTGCCACCTATCCTCCTTCGATGGATGGCTTAGATTCTTTCGCGACTTTTCCACTCGCAAAGTTGAAGAACTTCTCTTTCTGACCTCCGATGTTCGAATCCCCGATATGGGTGATCTCGCAACATGTGTCCTCCTTCCAATGAATGGCTCAGATTCTTTCATGGTGTTGTGACTTCACCTTTCACAACCTCGCCAATCTAGATGCAAAGGTTTTAAATTATAACTCCCTTGCTCCTCTGCACGATCCGACGGCTTTCGGGACTTCGCGAATTCTCCACGAAGAATTTCGACCGTCCAATTCCTCTTTGACAATTCTTGCAAAATGAACAAGTATGCCTTCACGAAAGTTGCCCACCAACAAAACAATGTCATTGCACCTCCTTCCAATACTTCAAGGCACTAGCCTTCTTGAGATTTTCTTTGACAGCTTCGAATATTCTATCCCTCCTGAGATTTCTCCACAACTCGAGTCTTCAAGAAGACTCCTGCACGCACTCCTTACGACAATTTTTCAAATACTTCCAAGTATTTGAACCTCTTCGACTCTGCGCACTCCCTGCGACAGTAGTCTTTCAACAGTTTCGCTCAGGTTGCAAACACTGAGACTTCACTCGGCCTGCGCACTCCTTGCATGGCTCCTGTGCTTAACTTGCACTTCAGCGAGAATGAGAACAATGTTATCTCTCTTGAGCTTGCAGAGACGAACTCTGACTTCTGTCAACGCACACCTTGTGGACAATTTCACTGCACTCCTTGCAGGAAAACTCTTGCTCAGACAGAGAAACAATTGAAACTCATCCTTTACTCTCCCTCTCTTCAGATTTCAAACATTTAATATGAAATCATACATTCACGCATCAAAGCAAATGCATAACAGAGAGTAAACAAGCATATATCAATTAGCATGTGCAACAGAGAAAGAAATTGGACACCATGAGTCTGAACTAAAGATCTTTGTATTAATCCAGAACTTCTGTACATGGGTTTTTCTACATAGCTCTCTACTTCTTCTTCTCTATGCTCTCTTGATTGATTATGTTGCTCATCATGTTACAATGATACAAGTGAGGGTGTCTATATCCGTTTTCCCTCTGGCTCCTAAAACTGTCTAATCTAAGAATTCAAAGCTACCTACTTACATTTACTATTATAAGTGCCTCTTAGTCCTTCAGACGAGAGCGGGACGCTCAAGGTCTAATTACAATCTACAAGTATGCTCTTTCTTAATTTTTTCATTTGCGTTTGAGGTATCAAACTTCAAAACATTTCAAACAATTAATCATGTGCCAAAATGCATTGGCGCTTGCCCCACGCTCGCTTGTTGTTGGCGATGCTCTTGCATCATATCCTCCATTATCAGATCTTAAGCATTTGATTTTTGAATCTGTTTCATTTTCAACCATTTCCTTGTATACCTTGAAGTTTTCAAAAGCTTCTGACTTATTCCTTAGGAAGCAAACTACAGTCATTCTTGTATAATCATTAACTAATAACATCCATTATTTCTCACCTTTGAAACCCTTCATTGTAGTTGGTCCAAATAGATCAGTATGCACAATTTCCAGTGGTATTGTCATTGAATATTCCTTTTATTTGAACCTGGTCTTTGTTTTCTTTCCTTGTTGACAATGCCTGCACAAAGTGTTGGTTGGTTTCGTGATCTTGGGCATTTCTCTAACTGCTTCCCTTTTTATGACTTTGAAAAGGTTATCCAAATGTATGTGACCCATTCTTCTGTTCCATAGCCAACTTTCATCTTCCTTTCCTAGGCAACGCTTTTCATTTCCAATTTCACTTAATACATATGTGTTGCTTGAAGTTCTCGCAGTAGTTGCAATCAATTTTCCTGAACCTTCTTTTATTATCTCACACTTTTGTGAATCGAAAGTAAATTTCTGAACTTGGTCACACATTTGACTCACACTTAGAAGATTATGTTTCATATCTTTTACTAGTAGAACATTTTTTGCCTTGGTATTCTTGTTCCCAATTTTCACTGTGGCTTTTCCAATGAATTTAGATGAATCATCATTTCCAAAGGAGACTGATCCATATCTTTCCTTTATTAATGTAAGAAACCTATCTCTATCACCTGTCATGTGTTTTGAACAGCCATTGTCAACATAACAACCACATTTCTTCTGCTTATCTTATAGAGATATTATGCATTCTTCATTTCTATACTGATTATGCTTTCTTATCCATGTCCTTTTATGAGGTTCATGTCTGTGATTGTTGTTGTTCTATTGTGGTTCTCTAGGAGGGACTGTCATTCTGCAATCTTTGGCAATGTGTCCAAAATTGTTACATTTGTAGCATTCCACTTCAGTGCTCAAAGATTCAAACCTGTTGTAGCTTCTTCTCTATGTTTCACTAGGCCTTCCTGGATAACCCTTTTGTGTATGACTTTCAAAGTTGTTTATGTTCATGTTTTTATCTCTGCAATTCACATCTTTATGTCCAAAATCATTACATGCATAGCATAATCCAAAAAATATAGTTTGATACCTAGGAGTTGAAGATATTCTGAAAGGAGGTACTCTTATGAATCCTTCTTCTTCCTGAGGCCTATCTGTTTCTGTCGGTCGTTGATTCTGAAATCCAAATCTTCTTAGTTGAGGAGTGTCCCCGTAATTTTATTTGTAGACCTTCCTATCCTCTTTGATTGTTTCTACGTATCCTTTTGGATATGTTTCTTGTTCTGTTGTTTTGGAGCTTGGTCCCTTTTCTGTCTGATGCTATCCAAGTTCAAACTTGTCATGATGAGGTTTTTGAATGTTGATAATGTCATTCAAAACTTTTGAGTTGTTCTACACATTTTTCTTTTTAAGATCCTTTCTTAATGTGACAATCTCTGCTTCCAAAATTCAAATTTCCAATGTCTCTTCCTTCTGGTTGTTCTTTGACTGCTTCTTCAATTATTTTATCTTCTTAAATTTGAACTTTCAAATTTGTGATCATTTGTTCTAGTTCCTGGGTTAATTCTTTCTTGTTTAGTTCTGCTTGTAGTTTCTTTTTTTTCTTCTTTTCTCTTTTGATAACTTCTATGGCACACAACAATTCTCCTTGGTAGTCAACTTTGACCTCTTCATATTATTCTTCAGAGTCTTCTACTTCCATGAATATAACTTTTTTTGTCTCACTGTCACTGACTTCATCTTCATCTGATGATGAGATGTCTTCTTTGGCGCATAAGCTTTTCTTGGAAACTTTATTTTTGGTTCTTTTGCATTTATATGTTTGTTTTCTATTTGAGTAACCTTCATCATTTCTTGTTTTCTTATGAGGACATTTGTTAGAAAAATGAACAATACCATCACAATTAAAACAAATCAAATGAAGCTTATCTCTATACCTGTCATTGGTTCCCTTGTTCAATATTCTGAAAAAGTTGGCCACTTCTTCATCATCTTCTGAGATGTCACTGTTGCTGCTATGTTCTTTTTCTTTTTGCTTTCCCTTTTTGGATGCTTTGGAGGCTGCTTCTTTTATATTTGGATTTTCCTGTTCAGTTCTAATTTCATATGCTATGAAGATTCCATGTAGTTCATCCATGCTTATTTAGTTTAGATCTGCTCTTTCTTCTAGTACTAATATTGTTATCATCGCAATTTTGGTCATTGTATGATGATGTCATGATGAGGTCATGATGATTGAAAATAAATCTCTTTACCAAGAATATTTTCATGAGGAAAGTTGATTGTCTTCTTCGAGAATTCACATTTTGAAACATGTTGACTTGCTTATATAGTCCCTGCGAGAGTCACTGTTCTTTCAGCGGATGCTTTAATCAGGGTGCGAACTGCATACTTGTACTCATGGTTAGAATGCGGAGCAATACTCTTAAAGAGGAAAAAGATAAAGATCGAACCTTCTAGAATCTTCTAGAAGGGTGAGTTAATTCGAATGGTTGTTCAATTAAGCATTCGTTCATGAGGATCATTTCCCTATCAAATGTAAACTATCTTCTCTAGCATATATTGGGGAGATTGCTCATGGAAAAGGTTAAGGCATAAACAAACTAGCAAAGAGATTGGTTGGAAATTGTTAGAAGCATGGAGGCGATACTCACAGTGACAAAATGCTGACAAGGTCATCACAGAGTGGTTGAGTGTCTTCATGCATGAGCAAGTGTGTGTGTCAGAGATAGGAACCATTGAAAGGAGACTTGCGACATCAAGGCTTAGTTTGTATATTTATCTTTCAGTTAATTTAATACATTAATATATCCCTTTCCCATAGAGATGGTGTCACTTTATTACATGATTCCTTGATCACATGTATGAACTAGCTATTGAATATATTAATCTGCGTATACTTCGATTGGCTTGTTGCATTTGTGATTTGGGCCGAACTTAAGCGTGGGAGAAAAGCTTGAACAGGAGACTTAGAGCGTTCATAAGGTATGTCCACTATACATTTCTTTTAGTTCATTCAATATTTAGATCTGGGGAAAGAGTAGTATTATGTCTGGCTTTGTTCTAGATCCAAGTGGACCTAAGGGGATTAGTTCATGTCTAAATCTACCAATTTACCCGTTAAAAAAATTGGAGACTCCACTAAGGAACATCCCATTTTCTTTGTGACTTTTTGTGTTTTTCTGTGGCCATTTTCTCTATTTTGATTATTCTCTACATTTTTGTCGGTGTAGATTTCGGGATGATACCACGAGGGACCTACAGGTCTATAAGGTAGGTTTAATTTCCTTTCTTTTTGAAATTTTCATTGGTTTAGGGATTCCACGCCTTGTACTATTAATGACTGTAGACACTTGAGTTAAGCGCTACTCACGCATATATATTCAGGTCTTGAATTGTTGCATTACGCATTGAAGTGGCCTCACGAATATTACATTTCTCTCAGCGTATTCAAAGGCTTACTGAGCGAGATCTTGAGAAAGTTTTGAAGTAAGTTTTATTTCTAAATAGAGTTATGAGATCAATTGGTTATGTCTTTTTGGCTTACTTTGGAATTGACTTACACCTTTGCTTAGTTTTTCTTGCTTGGAATTTAGGGTTTATAGGTCTTTCTTGCCTTTGATAGCTGGACTTTCTTTTCTTAGCCTTGGTATTTTCTTTCTTTGATTACGGAGTTGGATGTGGCAGGCTAGGCTTGAGGGGATTGAAGTTAAGTGCTTGCATTTCTCTCTTGTTGGTTTTGAAAGAAGACCATTTTATTTACTTTGGAGAGACTTTTTGGTTTGTTTTTTACTATCATTGAAGAATTGGGCTGGGTTGTTTTTGTTTGGTTGGTTTTGATTTGATTTTTCTTTCCTCATTTGCTCGGAGTTCTTCTTGGAAAGTCAATGATTAGTTTTCTTTCAAGTTTTTGTTTTTGTCGTTTAGCTTATTTGTAAAATCAAATCTTAAGAGCTTATTGAAGTATTGAAAAGACATTTAGAGATTGTTATTTGATAATTGAAGATTATGATTGTTGGCATAGACATCTGAAAAGGAAATTGTACATTGCATTTGCATTGTAGTATTGAGATTGATTCGAAAATATTCTCTCTCTCTCTCAAAATTTTAGCTATGATTCATGGAATGAAAAAGATTATATTTCATCATTGTCCTTGCTTAGATTGAGTCACATCATGAGTTTCGCTTCCATTACCTTTGAGTAATTACTTGACCTTTAGAATGTAGTAATCTTAAAATCAATCTAGTAACTTTTCTAGGGCTCTTTACACCAACATATTAGCTTTGGGTAGGAAGAGAACCTCACTCCACAAAACAAAAACAAACAATATAGTATCTTGGGTTAGGAATTGTAAAATTTGATGGCTGACATATTTTGTCTGCGGGATAGCCTTCTAACCTGGGTTGAAAGCGCGGAATTAGCATTAGGTGTTGGTAGAGTTACTAACCATGCTTTGTTGACGCTCGATTGTAGAAGTTGCGTATTATGGGGGTCGCTTCAAAGTATACCCGCAATTATGGTGGAAGCCTTTGGGTTAGGTTCGGGCTTGATACACGCTGGCGTGTGGATCGGGTTGTCGATTGTTTCCCCGGGCATTATTGTTGTTTGTGGTAGCCTTAGTGGCTTATCTCTCTGGGTTCTTGCAAGATTGTTGAGGGGAAAGTCTTCACGGTACTGGGAAGATTGATCAAATCACTTTCGGCGGGCTCCTTGGAGGGTATACCCACGATTATGTGGGAGAAAAACACCAAAGTAAGTACGGTAAGAGAGTTGCATCAATGTAACTTTACATATGCACGCCTTCTAGTCGTTATTTGTGGCGTTGGTTCATCACCAACTAGTAACCGAGATATTCGAAGACATTGTTTGCTTGGTGATTGCCTCTTGGTTTTTGTTTACTAGTGTGTGTTGTTTCGAAGTTGACCGCCGGAGTTTTTTCGTTGGGAGTTCATTACTTGATTTACAATTTCTCCCCACGGTAGCTCATAGGATCACGAGGTTTGTCCTGGAACATCAGGAGGCTGACTTCTTGCTGAGAACGACACCTGGGGGTACCCCGGAGGACTCTCCTCGTTCGGGTGAAATTCCCTTTGTTACTCTACCTCACGTGGACATAAATGACGTCCTCGAAGTTTTTACACCACCTCCACAAGTAGCATCCGTCCTCTTGAAGATTTCAGATTCACAATACTGGGATTCTGGCATTCGATAAATTAAATTGAGCGACACATTGGAAGCGTTGGAAATCCGCCGAAGAGACTCTTGTTACATCCTCTGAATCAGCATTTGGGCCTTCTCACGGTGTGGTAGGCCAAGATCCTTTTTGGTTGGGTGATTCGGCCGAGTTCTTTTGGCCAGCAGGTCATATCCACGTCTCTGAAATCAACCCTCCTGTGTCTCACGAACGAGCTACACACCGGAGACTACCACATAGTTTGGGTCGCTTTTCCCTCGGATGGCCCATCTCATAAATACTCTGATGTCAAACCAAGATTAAGAACCTTCACTCTTCAGTGTATGAGAGACCTCGAGGTTAGCACGAGATTTACCCACAGTTTACCACGCTTTGAATCTTCGTTGAATGTTCACTCATCCAACTTCACAAACTCAATTTGGTTCATCAAATTGGTCCTCAATTTCTGAACGTCTAATATTCCCGGTTTCATCCAGAGCCTCCCTCCTCGAATTTTTTTCCTTACGGTAGCGCACTAATCAATTGGCCCTTTTCCAAGCGTATGCGTGCCCAACTTGCACATTCTGTTGGTGGGCCGAGGGGTGAGTGCAGTTACTTTCCTCTTCGGACAATCACGGTCAGCACTGGCCAGAGCCGGTTGGCATACAACCCGAGATTGGAACATACCCTGGTCAACCTCACCAACTGGATGAATATACCTCTGGCCCGGTTTTGGACTCAACTTTTACAAAATCTTCGCCAGTCGCGGGGTGACAAGCTGTCCTACAGTTGGCCAACCTTATCTGGGGGTAACTAATCCTATTTGGGGGAACAAATCAGACTACTCAACCCCAAATCCATGCTCAAACTCAAGGCTCTAATCCTTGGGGTTACTATCCTAACCGCCCACCATAAGATCGTGAGGGTTTCCCTCTGAATGAGTCCACTTACGTTGCTACTGGTTTTCCGACGGGGATCCCTCCCCAAACCACGGTACATAAATGCGCCGACGGAGTTGTCATTTGCTGATACCTTAGGAGCTTGCCGGATTTGTCTAGGATCACAGATGATCGATGCGTCACTCTCCCACCTCAATGGCACGCTATTCACCGCTAAATTTCCATGGATATTAAGAGCTTCGATGCCAAATCCGGAGAGGTCCTAATAATCACGTCATGACCTTTCACTTATGGTGTTCTTCAACTCTCGATGGATGACTCCATTAGATGTAGATCTTTCAGCGAACCCTTAGGTTAAGTACGAAGTGGTACATTGAATTGCCCCGAGGTTTCTTTGGAACTTCAACACCTTAGCCATGGCCTTTCTCCCGCATTTATTTATTACCGATTCTGGATCCACTCACGATCGCACAGGACCCGAGATCTAACATCTTTCAAAACAAGCGAAAGGTACTCATCTCGGATCACATACATGGTGGAGGCGTGGCGACGATCTCATCAAGCTTGAACTCCACGATGAGTTATTGGGTAGATGGTTCCGCGAAGTCCTTGATGAAGCGATGTTAGTAAAGAACATTTACTGTAGGCGGTGTTATTCTACGGAAGAAGCGGGGCTATAGCTAGAGCTCAATATCTTGATCTCATCTATTCACAAACGGGAACCCTACTGCTACTTGCGAACTACACCGATCACGGTACTTCACAGAACTTCTGCTCCAATTTTGCCTAGCACATGCGGCTAATGAACGATTGGAATTTGCTCATGCCATTTCATTTGGATTCGATAACCCGCAACCCTAAACCCACCTCTTCATACAATGTTGAATGCCGTCTCCTGCTTCTCCCGTCGGTAAAACCTCTGATGTGAACGCTGTTCAATCTACACTGCCGGTAAGAATAAGTCAAAGAAGGGGAGAGAAATAAGGGGGTAAAAATAACAATCCGCCAAGACCTACGAATGCTCTTGTTGTGGGATAAGCGTAAACCGTGGTACCCTTGCCTTATCTACTGTGACGATTACTATACCAAAGATTGTCCTCGGCGTGCCGAAGTTACTAAGTTCCTGCAAGGAACTGGGATGTATTCTACACTTGTCATTTTATCACAACCTTTCCATTCTTAGTAGCAGGCCCAATTGGTCATCATGACCAACCTTCTACTCTACCACATCATATGTTTGATGTGCACCGGTGATTATTCTAAGAAGAATGGCGTTGCAATTGCAACTAGAGCTAAAGACTATACTCCTTCCTAAGGGAAGGTTGATGACTTACCTCCCGATTCGGTACAAGCTTTTCCATCGAATCCACCTACAACCGGTCCTCTTCATCTCGAAGGTAGTCTTGATCTGGATCGACCCTAAAGGTGTTGTTTGCAAGTCGGCGTTCAATCCTCACACTCGTGCATTTCGGAACTTCTGATGTGTAGAATATACGGCCCAAAGCACCTTCGGCGATGTATCATCCTTGAGTCCCTTGATCTTGTCTAGCAGCGAAGGGCCCTATTGAAGAAAGCTATAGATTGAGGTATTGATGATTTGAACTTGATAGTCTTTGACTTGGACAAGCGTAATTGGTTTGCTGACTTGCTTTTCAAATACAAAGTTGTTATCGTGACAGAACATTTGTGTCGGACCCGATGGTTGATGAGGGGGCCTCTATGTGTATAATGTCTCTTACTTGTTGGAAAGCCATTGGCTCTCCTCGGATTAATAGAATCACAAAATACTCTAAAGTAGCACAATGGCTCACGGTTTTTAAACTATACGAGATTATTTCGTTGTCACTCGGTAAAGGCCGGAGTCCAAATTGAAGTGGAGGGTTTTGATTCTCCACTTAGATTAACAATCTTCTTCTTGGATGTATTTGGGTAAGGATTCCATGCGGCATTGTGTCAACCCTTTTCGGGTCTTATGATTTCCTCACCGGGGAAGAGTGGTTCTGATTAGTGAGCACTGCTAATTTTACGATACTTACGCAGAGCGTCTGGATTTATAGCTAAAACCCCGCAGGGTTACGAGAGTGTTGGAGTCGGTCTCTTGAAAGACTCTTCGTTAATGGGTACTTTCCCCATACCAGCCCCACCCAATATTCTATACCCGGTCGGTTGCTTGATTAATATAGTCTCCGCGGTCTTATATGAACTTCCTGCGTCTTTTATTATGGATAGTCCGGATCCGAGGAGATCATGCTGAATTCTGTGACGTTATGCCATTAGAGTCCGTTGATGCGCTTATCAAGTGATTCAGTGAGCATATCTATCCTCTGGGAGGGTGTCTCCCCGATCCTTTCCGTGTCATCTTTCCCCAGCGGCGAGATGATCATGTCGATCTTAGCCGATACACCTTGGGACGATGGAATAATCGTTCCATTTTGGTTCTGGAACAACACACTCTGGAGAATTATCAACAGATTTCGACTTCCAGAGTCGGTTATTCTGATAATAGTTCAGGATCTACCCGTGATGTGCTTGCGGAAGGGAACCTAAGTAATATTTCTCCACCACAATTCCACGTTGATATTTCGGTGAAACACGGAATGGTTGAAAATATTCACATTGGAGCTTCGTGTTCTCGAGAAGAAAATTGTCACCTATACTTGCATTATTCAAGGAATTGTGATGTCTTTGCCTAGAGTTACGAAGGATGCGGTGTCGACCGATGTCGTTGTGCATGAAATTAAAACATACCACGGAGCCAAACCTTGATGTAAGCGGCGCCTCCATCACAATCATCCACACCATGGCTGACCATTAAACTCGAAGTTGAAAAACTTCTTAAAGCCGGTTTTATTTATCTTGTACCTCTTATTGATTGGGTTTCAAATATTGTCTTGGTCACCAAGAAACAAAGTACCATTCTTTTTTGTGTCGATTATCGGGACATTAATAAAGCTTTATTAGAAAGAGACAACTTTCCGACCTTTTAATGCGACGGATGGAGTGGAGTAGTGACGCATTGGTGAAATCTTTTCCTTCATGGATGGATTTTGGAAACACAACCAGATATCGCGGCGATCAACATAAAGCGCTTTTATTTGTCGCCAGGGGTACTTTGCTTCTGAGAAAACTTTCGTTCGGTCTAAAGAACGCAGGGTGCCGCGTTTCAGCGTCGCGATGTCTTATGCATTTCGATATTAAGCATATGGATTCTAAGCCTTATTGGGCCGATTCTTAGGCTCATTCCCTTCTGGCGGAATTCGTTTGCGATCACCTAATCATCTTAAGGGCTATTTTTCATTCGTTGTCGGTTCTATCACATTAAGTCAACCCGCATAAATGTGTCTTTTTCGTAGAATCCGTTCAATCTTCTGGTTTCATTATTGTCCGCGTTAGGGGATGGGTAGATCGATTAAGGTTGAGGCAATTCAATCTTCCTCCTCCTTCTTCACTACGCCGGTTACAAAGTTTGCGGGGAAAGCAAACTTTCTTGATAATTCATTCAGAACTACAGGATTACCGTAGAACTTTGCGTCTTTTAAAGAAAGATTCGAGTTGTTTGGGACGGTTTCCAACAGCGGCTTCGAAACTCCTAAGTTGTCCCTTACAAAAGCTCCTCTTCTTTCCTCCGGATTATAGTCGACACTACTTTCTTTATCTAGCGTCAAGTATACCAACCAGTTATGGTCCTTGGTTATTCAGAGGATGATAGCGGTGAACGTATTATATATTACTTGAGTCAAAGTTTTACATCCACTGAGATCAAGTACAAACATGTTGAAAAACTGGCCTTAGGCTGTATGGCGGATCAACGATTTCGTCATTATATTCTTGCCGGAAAAACTACTGTGATTTGCGGTATTGCAACTCCATGCAACATATATTGACACGTCAATTGTTGGGGGCAAATTACTCCAAATGGATAGTTATTCTCCGAGTTCGATTTGGAATTGATCGTTACCACATCGAAGAAATCCTTGGTTTTCTTGGCGAAGTTTGATTTATTGATTTCCCCACTCTACGCCCGCGGAAAGTGTAGCGGTTAGTTCGTTACGACTGACGAATCACTTTTCAGCAATGAGTACAGATGACATTTTAGTGCGAGGAGATATCATTATCTATCTCAAACTCAAACTTTCCGGCCTATTTTGTCCAGTAATGAACGGCGTCGGATGGATTGTCGGGCTCGCCATTACATTATTCTTGGTGACACTCTTTAAAAGTGAGGCATTGACTGTTTTTCAGCGTTGTTGACCTTTGAAGAAGCTTTGAATGGCGCCATTCGGGGGCATGTGGTGGTCATATGCGGGTAATACTCGCGAAAATCTTCGTCGCGGGGATACTTTTTGGCTATCTTTGTTCCATGGCGCATTCTGCATTGTTGAGGAAGTGTCATGCACGCTGAACCTATCGAAGATTGATCGCATCCACTCCCCTCTTCATCATGTAGTCTCAATAGGTCCTTTTGCTAAATGGGGCATTGATTTTATGACATGTCACCCTCAGTCGGCCAGGGGGCATGGATTTTACGTATTAACTAGGCGTGGATTATTTCACCATAAAAGATAGATTGAGGCAATGCCGACATTCGATATTACTGGAAAGACTGCGGTAGCTATTTCTATTTAACCACATGTCATCGCGTTTTACGTCCTCGGGCTATGGATAGATCCGCGGTAGTCACTTTGAGTATTATGATGTGAACTTACGAGTTAGTTTGTAACGTCATGACAACTCAACACCTTATTATCAACAGGCTAATGGCGAATTCCGAAGCTATCAATAAGGTTCTCCTTAACTATGATTAGATGAATGATAGGAATACATAAAACTGGATTGTACGGGATGTTGTTTCCCGGTTGTGGTATTATGGACATCTGACTTTATCCATCGCGGGATTTTACACCCGCTTTCATTTAGTTTTTATGGCATGGAGGCCGTTCTATACCCATGAATCACGAAATACCCTCTTTTGGAAGCCTTGTAGAGCTCTTACCCAATATACCTTGAAGGAGAATGCATTGTTTTAATGCAATTAGGCGAGACTAGGCGTGATATACTTTAGTAATTGAAGCGGAAGAAATCGCGTTAAGACGATCACGACAAATATCAAGCCGTGTTTTCTCGGCGATCTTGTTCTTCTATATGAACAAGACAAGTCCCTTTCGAATAGGAAATTTGAAGCTTTGTGGCGTGGTCCCTATATTGTCGGTAAAGTTTTGGAAAAAGGAGCATATGAACTGATGGAATTATGATGGTGTACCTTTGGTGAACCGAGGAATGGGTTGTACTTGAAGAGGTACCACGCATGAGTCATTTGTGCATAAATTACTTGTATTTTTATGTATCATCTTGAGTGTGTGTGATTACTTTAGTTTGGCTTTTGGCGTTATCTGGTCTCTTCCTTTATGTGACGTTGTGTTTGTTTGCCAAATGTGGTTCGCTACCTTATATTGAAAGCTAGCGATGGTGCTTTAGCCCATTGGTACCGAACCTAGCTTCCACTACTTGGAGCCAATCTATGCCTCGATAAACGAACTCATATCTCTCTGAGGTATATGTCTTGAATGAGCAACCAACAATGATAAATTATGGCGTGGTCAAATTATTGGTTGATGCTATCTCTCTCTAGGAATTCGTCATTTAGTTGTTCAAAACGACTACATGGGTTGGTGGGTACTATTCGATGTGTATATTCTATTTGAATTTCTACTCTATTAAGGATATTTTTTGTGGATTCGCCTCTTGGAGCGACATTTTGATTGCCAGAATATGAACACATTTCGAGAAGTCTTAATACATTGTGGATAAAGCTAATTATGTATTAGGCAGACATTTTAAATCACTTATAAAATCGGACTTATTAATTGTACCTATAAATGTCAAATTAAGCCACGGTGTTAGATCCCACGTAACTATATAATGATCAAAAGTTTGTTTTTACAAAATCGTCGCGAAGACCAAAATATAAAAATGAAGCTCCTGGATTCTACAAAAAGTATTAACATCACTAATGATGATGTTCGCGATAGCATGCTAAGTTCCTAGCAACTCTATGGAGCGACTGACCCATAGGCCGAGAAACTCTCCCCACGGTGTGAGTGATGGCGTGGGATATCCTCGGGCATCTACATATGATACATCAACCCTCTAAGTTTTTCTCCCTTTGTAAGATAGTCCTCGGTATCTTGAAATTTGAACCTAAACTTCTCTGACCTTTGAATGAGCTACCGGTAGTCTATATGCCCCAACATGCGTATTTATCAACAAGATTTGGTGTTAGTCTTCGGATAAAACCATAAAACCAAAACATTTAATATAATGAAATACAAAACATCTAAAAAGTTAAAGTTGGTGTACTTCTGCAATGGCTACCTTTAATGCGTCTTGGGGAAGAGCAAAATTCGGGATCAAAGAAAGTCCAACCGGCATACAGCATAATCCTCTATCATCAAAACATGTCCTTGGAGCCAGTCGAAGAAACAATCATCATACCTAACGATCGGTCCTATCACATGCCTAGCCATAAGTTGGCACCATCGTATTGCTCGTGGTCACGGGACCGGAAAGTGCCAATCTGCTGACTATACTTGGGCCCCTCTTTCATGAGAAAGAAAGACGCGCGACGAATCCATAACCAAAATGCTTTAAATCCTAGCGCATTTTGGTGGATTGTTTTGAGTTGCGTAGCATCGACCAGTTGAAGACGGCGGCTCGACACCTCAAGGGCATGACTGACCATATCGCGAGGCGACACTTCACATACATCACGAGCTATAGTAAAGAGAAATTAGTGCGGTTATATCGGTAACTCCCGGATGTACTTTCCCCTTTGTCGTTCGACCTACGTACAATACTTTACTGTCGACAATACTCTCTCATTTTCATACCTCCCCTGCGGTTACCGGTCAAACTAACATAAGAACCCCATATCGACAACCCGGTCAGGAAATGGAATGTCTTCAATATCAATGCGTCGATGTGTGAACGCAGGCATTAAAAACACGATGGGATCCCACATCCAGAACTAAATGTTCAACAATGCAGGCTCATGCGTTATCAAAATACTTTAGGAGACGCGGTATCTTAAAGCGTAATGGTTCTTGGTGATTCGGCGGTGGCATTTTCATCTTCGTGTTCTCTTTCCCTCCGGTACAAACACCATTGTGATAGTTATTAACGTGCATGGCAACCATGGGAAGATAATTAATGATTTGAATCGAGGAAGAAAATTGGTTTATTGTAAAATTATTAAAAAAATTTGAAAAGCTGCGTTGTTGTTGGTGGCTTTTAGCGCGCAATCTGAACTTCTACCGCCTTTAGCTCAAACCCACCTATAGGAATGAGAGCTTCATTAGGCCCAATTTGCATTATGGCCGTCCTGCGAGAATCCTCGATCAGCGTGGGGATTTCAAATAACACCTCAAACTTGAAATTTAATACTCAAAATCATCAAATTAAACCATGAGAGGCTAGGGAATTGAGAACTCACCAATCTGATCCAGTGGGTTTGCAAAGCGATGCCCTGACTCCAGAAAATCGGCGATGAAGGTCGGAGGTGAAATGGAAGTTTTGCACTATAATGGTAAATGGGTAAAACACATGGTAAAAATGAATTGTAAATTGGACTTTATTTTCTTTTTACCATAGTAAAAGTGGATTTTTCCTATTTATTTACTCTTTCACCCTAATTTCTAATACGAAAGAGAGTAAAATGACTTACTTGAATTTTGGAAGTACAAATGATTATGGTAACTTTTGCAATATGATGATGCACTGATTTGTTTCCTATGGTTTGGAACCTTTATCCAGTTCTTGCACTACGATAGACTTGAAGAGCATTGTCAGCGTTGTTTATCCCTTTAGAACCGAGGTTACGAAAAAGAGAACCCCATGGGTTGTGCTGACTCTAAATATGAAGAGAAATATTTAGGGAGTGATCTTGCTCTTTTCACACTCGTTAAAATATTTCGAGTTATCGTCGGCGATAGTTTAACCCTTTTAGGTCTCGTTGGACTGGTATGCGAAAAAAGGCATTGAGAGAGTTCTCTTTTAAGTTTTCTTCCAAACTCTATAATCTGAAAAACCGGGTTTTATCTGGACTAGTTAAACAAACATTAACAGACCCATAATGGGACGAACACTCCTTATTAGGTTTCATTAAACATACTCTGAGGGATTCGTTTGAAGGATGAACTTATATCAACAAGAATATGTGATCCTCTTCAAGCTTGCATAAAAATAAAGAGATTTACTTACCGGAAATGGTGGGGGAAAGAATTTGGGAAAGGGATATGTTTTATCTTCATATTGATTGGCAGTGAGTTTCTCTCTTGAACATGACACTCCTATTCATCATCGGTGGTTTGGGTAATCCATTTGTCTCTCATTCGATTTATTAACAAAGGTCTTTCCATGTGTCATATTTGAGTCAATCTCGCCAAATCATTGGTGGGTAATGCGTTCATGTTCAAGAGCGGTCACATTCGAAACCACCTCTATTTAGTCGACTTCATCTATCCATTCCCTTTCATAATACCGGCCTTTTCAAAGTCCAATTGCCACATACCCTGTTTCACTTTCAAGCTACATTTACTCATTTTAAATTATCATTGATGGGGGGATACATCAAGGCCCTCACAATGGCAATTCTTATTAGTCGACATCAGCACATTATCAGGGATTGAGACTTAGAAATCATTCGGTCTGCCTTAGACTTACATGCCTCAATGGCAAGTTTCCTCTCTTCGACAGTGGACACATCATTTGACCCTTGATCAGTAGATTCTATCATGTGTTTGACATTAGTTCATTTATTCACGGTCGATATATTGTAGTGCGATACCAGGAGTCATTGACATTAATGGTGATTTCAGTCACACTTGTTAGCAGTTGCATTAATGGCCGTTGATAAGGTTTCTACCTTGTTCGGCTTCGACACATGTAATCCCATGAATTGGTCGTTGCACGAGACGATGAGGTTGAAGACTCTGGATATTATCTTTGTGATCCGGTTGCGATGGAGTATGTATAATTTGCGACACATAAGATTCCAGCGTATGTATGTTTACATTGGCTATGTCGTCTTGGTTGAAATTTGTTGCGTAGATCCATAGTGTATTCAGGTAGCTATGCTATGTAATGACTACATGGATCCACGATTGTATGATTAGTATTACATGATCTTTGTTTATGATGTCATCAATCTATGATCACCAAATTAATAGAGATACCTACCTCAGAGGGATATATAATATATTAGTGATGCTTGGATGTTCTTGGGGTTTCAGATTAGATGTGTTCTTGGTTCTTGACACACACACGCAACTTACAAATTATTTCGGCTATCACAAGTTCCATCCTTGTACTTTGGGGGGCATTCGGTTATCTTCAATTTTGGTCATTGTGATGATGTCATGATGAGAGGTCATGATGATGATTGAAATCAAAGCTCTTTACCAAGAATATTTCGAGAAAAGGATTCACAGGTTATTTTTCCAAAATTCACATTTTGAAACATGTTCCCAGTATATAGTCACACGAGAATGCATTTTCATGATGCTTTAATGCGGGGTCGCGAACTTCTTAGCGTACTCACATGGTTAGAGTTACCGACAGCGTATAAAGGGAAAAAGATAAATATCTCGAACCTTCGAGAAGAGATAGAAGGGTGAGTTGGCTTTTGAATGGTTGTTCAATTACTGACATTCCAGATATCTTGGGATCTCATTCCCTATCAAGTAACTAAACTATCTTCTCTATATATTGAAGTGCTCATGGAAAAGGTTAAGCATAACAGAGACTAGCAAGAGATTGATTGGAGAATTGTTAGAAGCTGTATGGAAGCGTGCTTTCGTGACAAGAGACTTCTGACAACAAGGAGTCATCTAGAGTGGTTGATTTTTCTTCATGCAGCAGGTAAGTGTGTGTGTCCGAGCTAGGAGCCATGAAAGGAGACCTACGACATGTAGGAAGGCTTAGGTTATGAGGAACACTTTCAATTAATTTAATATAGTAATATGTCCCTTTCCATAAAGATGATGTCACTTTATTACATGATTCTATGTCCCTTTCCCATAAAGATGATGTCACTTTATTACATGATTCCTTGATCACATGTATAGACTAGCTATTGAATATATTAATCTGCCTTCACTTTGATTGGTTTGTTCTGTTGTGATTTGGATGGAGCAAGAGCGTCGGAGAAAAGCTTGGAACAAAAGAGACTTAGGAAAGCGTTCATAAGGTATGTCCACAATCCTTATCTCTTAGTTCACTCAATAGACTAGATCTAGGGAAAGAGTAGTATTTTGTCCTGTTTTGTTCTAGATCCAGGTGGATCTAGGGAGATCGGTTCGTGTCCACACTTACGGATTAATCCTTAAACAAATATCTTAGGGTCAAATATCATAGGAAGATATATTAGTATCTTTTGAAAAATTACAGATTCTTTGATTTCTTCTCCCAATCCCATGATTGCATTTACTGTTTCATCGACTCGTAAAAAGTAATCTTCAATATTCTCATCTACCTTCATCTTTAGTTGTTTGAACTGACCTTTGTAAGTTTGAAGCTTTTCTTCTTTGACTTTTGAATCTCCTTCATAAATATTTTGAATTTGTCCCAAATCTCTTTAGCATATTTACAATGTTTAACTTTGGTGAATACAGATTCTCCAAGACCATTTAGAAGTGCATTTGTGGCTTTGGAATTATTCTGACCGAGTTTCATTGCTTTGTCATTTGTCGATGGAATTGTT
>SNQJ01S0041289.1:72839-86491 GCA_010110895.2 Picea sitchensis | reverse complement strand
TTTTCAAATGATATATAATAATTAAATAGTTTTAATATTATATATATCAATGAATGCTTTTACTTATATAAAGATTGTTCAAGTACATGAAGGTGCCTTGTATAATAAATAGTGTCAATTGCATCATGTTCAGATCATTGTTGACAGAATGGCGTAGCCTTGTGCCTTAAGGCGAATTGTAAATGGTGGTTGGTCATAGTTGTTTCACCACACAGGTCACCTTGTTGGAACCAAGAAATCCTTCGGTTAGTTGCGCATTTTATTTTGAGTGATGTCACCTTACGTCTTGTCGACTCATTGTTTGGGCACTTGGGTATAGTCTTCATGTAATTTTTGACAGTTAATTCGGTCTCCTAGCGCATCAGAGTTTCTTGGGTTATTGGTCTAGATATGTTATGTTGCGCCAAGGTTACTATCATGCTTATCAACTAGTGATGGCATGACTCTTGATGAGGGGATCATTGCATGCCCTGATGGATAGAGGCGAGCGATAACCTGGCCGACGTCTTGTGCTTCCTGATGTGGACATCTCGTTTGTTGTAGAGGATGTTGGCCCTTAGTCTGTAACACCTTAATGCATTGGGCCTGATGTGCCATACAGGTTCCTAGTTACTGGTCGTCGAGGCCGTTGTGTCGGGATTGTGGATGTTTTCCTTTAGCTTGTAGGCATTGTCGTGTTTGTGTCAGATGGGTAGTCATTTCTATCTGTCTTTGATTTTCGCATGTTACGCCTAGCTGCTCGATGTGCTAGTGCATTGAGTCATTTTTGTTTATTTCCTGATCTGCATGTGTGGTGTTCGTTGTGAGGCTATGTGGTTCAATTGTTGTTGTCGTTGACTTCCTGCCTAAAAACAAAACAAAATTGCACTTTTTGATTCACTTGGAGTTGTAATGATTGGGGTATTTACACACTGATAGAGATCATATCAACGATTGAGATTACACTCAATTTGAGATCAACGAATCATATTTAAAGGTTCTTATAACAGTAAAACAATTAGTTTTTCTATGATTTTTTCATATTTTTGAAGGTCTTAAAATTGCGAAACTATTTTGAGGCCCTAAATGACATTTTTAGGTAGTGTAATTTTGGTAAATTTTGTGTCTATAGATTAAATAAAATAACTTGGAGAGAGTTATCCAACAAGCTACTTTGGACGCAAAACAGAGCTCATATGAGAAATTTACAACTGAAACAATAAGAGTATAAATTTCAGCACCAATTTATTTCCAGAGGGCATAACTCCTTGTTTAGAAGTCCAATTGAGGCACAAGAGAAGTCTATGAAAATATTATGAACCATAGAATATATCCATGGAACTATATTTGGAATATGGTTATGTAAAAATGTGCAAGAAGAAAAAGAATACACATGTAGCATAAAGTGATAAAATGGGAAAATTGTCTAAACTTCTCCGGACCATAATTTTTAGCTCGGAGCTTAGATTTGAGAAAATAAATAGTCACTGGAAATGTATTAAGGAGGAGAAGACGCATATCTACGTATAATTTTGATTTTGGCACCAAAATTTTATCAAGAAGTAATAAAGTAAATTATGCAACAATAAGTGAGTGGAAATTGCAACTTGTGAATGTTGTAACTTTTCACTTAGAACAGAGAATGAGGCATGAGTGTAGCCATTGGAGAGTTGTTTTAGAGAGGAATGTGTCTAAGGAATCAAATTTTGACTTGGTTTATTGTGTTATTCATATAATTATGTGAATAATAACTTGTATTCTAATTAATTTAATGTTTTATAATATGCATATGCTAACAATAATTATTACATGCAGATTTTTGCAGAATTAGAGGTATAGGTAAACAAATTTGGTTCTTATATGAGGAATGGAGTTATGGAAGATGACCAGGGATCTTACATCCGTGAGGAGGAGGTCATAGGTTTTCATGTTAGCATGGGAAATGCTGAGACATAGTCTAATAGAAGGAGATGAAAGAAGGAGCATGGGACTATGAGAATATTGCATAAAGAAGTGCAAAGCTACAAGGTCGATAATGAAAGGATTATGAAGGCACATGGAGAAATAATCCAGAGTATGAATATGTTGCATAAGAAATTTAACAAATACTTCGGCACTAAGAAAGCAACTATTGCTAGACAAGTGACAACATCTAGATCCCAAAGAAAAAGAGATGATCATCAGAATGACAAGAAGTTAAGAAGCATGAGCAGGCGCCATCATTCTCCTAGGAAATCCACTAGGAGAGATCACGCAAAATCAAGGATAGGGAGAAGCCCAAGTGTGTCCCCTATCAGAAGGTAGAGGAGAAGGCTTGAGGCAAACATCTTGCAATATGAACTTAGGAAAATTGAAGTGGTGAGTTTACTATTTGTGGATAAAGTGGTTATAAGTGAACAAGTGGTTAAAAGTGGGTTAGCCCTAAAAGAAGGAAGTTGGGTTAAGTTAGTTAGAAGGTAACCCCTTGAGGAAGGTACTTGGAGAGTATAAATAAGAGAGAAAGGGTCTCCTATTTTCACCTATTGAGCACTATTATTTTGTAAGGTTTATTGCAGGTACTCATTGATACATCTGAAGTTACACAAGTCTAAGGTAGAAAGAAGGGTTGTTGAAAAAAGTTTCGGAGTTGCAGAAATACTGGAAAACCCTAGTTTTTTAGGTCTACGCAGGCTGCAATGGAAGTGGTCATGTATATATGCAGTCTGGAAGTAAAGGAGGGTGCGTACAGTTGGAAAAGCCATGAAATATTGAGTTGTTGAGAGTGCTATGTGTCATCACTAGAATTCACCCTCTAATTGCAGAGAGAGTAAGATCAATACCCATTAATTTGTATGTCACAAATAATTTTAAAGAAGTCAAATGGATGCAGACTCAATATGACATCGCTTTAACTCAGAAAATAAGACTGGTATGCACAGGAAAGTGAGGTCTTGATCAAATTCAGTTAGTAAGTTGGATTAAAGGTGAATAGAAGGAAGACTTGGTGAGGAGAATGTAGAGGTCTTCTATGGACATCAGGTCTCCCAACAACCTAAGGAGGAAAAACTCAAACATAAGATCCTCTTGGATTCAAAGTTTCATACATTGAAGTATATTTAAGCAACACAGTCATAACAACACAATGATCAAACATACATCACGATGCAGCTACAAAAACTTGACTAGATCATCCATGCCCGATCTCTTCAGTGTGAGAGGGAAAAAGATAACAAAACGAACTGATTAAAACTGGTCACAATACTGCTGAAATCAAACCTTCATAACAACATCATACGACCCTTGACTGGATCCTCCATGACCGATTGTTCTAACACAACTTTTACAGAGAGATGGAAAGAAGATGACTTATATTAAACAGGAAATCTCAAATCCTATTACATCACATATAATGAGAGCTTTCATCAAATATTTACAATGCGAGAGCCTAGCTCAATCATTGACCATAACAAAATATCAAAATTGAGAATATATACTCAGAACTGTTGCAACTACCAGGAGCGTGATCAGACCACTACATTTAAAGTTTTCAGTTGGTGCGTACTCTATCAGACTATGCAGGCCTTCTCATGTCATACACAAGCTCGCCTCAGTTATGTGTTTTGTAGGAAAATCCATCCAGAAGGAAACTTCAGATTGCCAATCTGCACTCACGACTGTCCTCATCCTATTTTCCATTTACGGGGTGAGACGAGGTCTCAACCACCACCCCCATTTCCATTAACTACTTTTATTGGGATTGGTACGAGGCATGACACCCATGAATGTTCCAGGCGGTGCCCACGACTTCTTCGAGTCAATCTCGACGCCTCGAGGCCATGCAAATCTTCTTCTGTGACCAATATGGGTACTTTTGGCCTTTGGCACAACTCCTCTCCATCGCTCCATTATTCATGTGACCTCAGGCCATAACTTGGTAGTCATATCCAAAGGCACTTTGGGAACTTGGCACATTTCTTGTTTCAAAAATACCAAAGTAAAACTCCCAGAGTGACATATTTAATGACGTGTTGAAGTCTATATTCGGATGGCCGATATATACTTCGGGACTTCAGGACTTTTACACACTTCCTACTTCAAAAATCCCTAAGCTTATTTTCCCGAACACTTGGATCAGACGCCACGTGCTCCCTTCAAGATCAATGACTCATCTTGCTTCGGGCTTCGACTATTTTCATGGTGCTATACTTCATGCAATTCTGAAACTCTAAAGACCCGGGGGTCGCTAATATGATCCTCAAAGGGGATCTCCACCGTCGCAAATATGAGCCCACCTCTTCGTATTTTAAACCCAAAATGAGTTTCTATGCATGCTGCACTCGGACGATTCCTGTGCAGACCATGAACTTGGACGACCTGCTGCCCTTGAAAACTATATGTGATAACATTTGGCTCCACAGGGGATGGCATGCTCCCTACGAGTTTCCAAGAAAAATTAGTTCCAATCCACCTTCTTCATTGGGCTATGGAGTCATGCTCAAAAACATCCTCCTGAGGAATTCAAGCCGACCCGCACATTATTATTCTTACATACATAAAGAAAACACACCTGCTCCTAATAGAGATTATTTATGTACAAAATCCTAAGCTAACTGATTTTTACAAAGCGTTAGGTGAAATCAAACTTCCACCATAGCCACCCATAATGTCTGGTATTATGATCCTTCTCTTTACTGTAGATAATCCACAAAAGGCTAAGGAAGTATGACAACAAAATGAGGACATGGCTTGGAACACTGACTATACCCCCAAATGATGATAAGGTGAATAAATATCCAGGCTTCAATGCTTTTGGAAAACACAGCTCCATATATGATCCCACTGGGTCACACAATTTATAATCAGGGGAGATCAACTGGTAAGAAATTAACTCTTGTCCTTTATTGCAGCTCACCCATCATGTGATGTTCTCAGAGTGCATAGGTGGGTGGAGAACTAATGCAAGTTGGCTAATACCAGGTGACACTTTCTCAATTGCAGGTTCTGGACATGAGATAAACTTCCCACTAAGCTCCTCCTTTACATGTTTCTCTATGTTTTATACAAGTCTAGGATAACTAATTTCCACCCAATGATTTCCCTTAATTAATAAAGGAAAAGGCTCTATAGTGTGGTCTTGTAAATCTTTCATAACACCATACTCGCTTGTGAGTATTGGTGAAGTAATGCAATTTGAAAATTTTAGAAAATCTGAAATGTATGACTCCATGTATATGGCCACATGATCATGAATAATGTGACAAATCCTGGCTACTTTAGAAGACCAGGCTGCTCCTCTGTAAAATTCTCTCTGCTTGCAAATAAATGCCTTCCTTGTTCTTTTGAAACCAACTCTTGATCATCAACAGTTGTCGTCTCTTCTTCATAAGAATGGTCAGAAGATAAAGGTGCAGCAGGATTTAGAACATCATAACTATGATTAGCCAAGCACATACAATTATCTATTCAATTAGCCACTGCTACATGCTCAAAATGTTATGGAAACTGATCATAAGATTGATATGCATTCCTGCCCATAGAAAAATCTGCAAATGTCGAAGAACCTGATTCCAACTATGAATCATACCTACTTCTTTGTTGTTGTTCCAAATATGATTCATATTCAATATCTTCTTGCTCAAAATCTGAAACAGATTGACAATCTTCTTGCTCATGTACATGCAAATTTTCGATATATGCCTGCCTATGAACCCACTTGCTAGCCTTGATGTTCTCTTCGACCTCTACAACATCTTCAAACAAATGTCTTAACAATGAATATTTCCTTTCTCTCAGGAGAAGGATAAGCTTTGGATGCTGAGCCATGACATAGTACACCATGGAAACAGTCTCCGTGGTTCTAATCTCCACATGCATACTATGATAAACGCTGTAAAACCTCCTGTTGAAGACAACCAAGGCTTCCTCTTCCCCTCTCCTCAAGGCATTAAACTCAAACCAATATTGATCAGGGGATTTGTTCTCACCCCAACACTTTAAAAAATCATGACATAGCTCAGTCCAGGAACCAATAGAACCAATCTCCAGACATCTAAACCACACAACAACATCTCCAGATAGGGAATGTGAGAACAACCTCATGATAACATCATCATGAACTATATCAAACTGATAAATAAAGTTCTCAAAGGCCCCCAAGTGCCTCTCAACTGTAACATGATCCTCCCCAGAAAACTGAGGAAGATACTAAAAGAAATAAGAAGGATAGGGATGTAGGTGATGAGGTATCCTTAGAGGCTTAAACATCCTTTCTCTAATATTAGCTTGAAAACTTATGGGCTGAATATGGGATTCAACAAGAGGATGGGGAGGTTCAACAGAAACAACATGAGGTAATGAGATATGAGAAGGCTGTGAATCATTTTCAACCTCCTCAAGGCTACAAGGGTGATCAATTTCGAGAGGAGATGCAATACAAATCTCACTTTTATGAATAGGCTGACCTGAAGACACAGGATCGACATCTACAACACAAGAAGATAGCATGTATTCTTCTTCCAAGGATGGATGAATGAAGGAAGGTTTATTTTCATCTGAATATACAAAGCAAAGGATAATCCTCTTTATATGCAAAGTGAAAGAGAGAAATGAGTTGATAAATAAGAACAAGATTTCATGAAGAAAACTCATAGATTGACACCTATTCTTTCCCTTCGGCATGGTAATTTTTCTATCAACAAGATCCTCCCCAGTGGAGTCGCCAGGTGCAAGCTGCAATCTTCAATGGTTCTGATATCTAATGCACCTTCAAAAACATAAGCTCTTTGTTGTTCTCCCAGGGAAGATATATTCACTTTTGTCCTCGACAACGACGCCATAAATGTTAGCACTAGAAGTCACCCTCTGATTGTAGAGAGAGTAAGCCTAGTAACCATTAATTTTTATGTCACAAATAATTTTAAAGAGGTCAAATGGGTGCAGACTCAAGATGGTATTGCTTTAACTCAGAAAAATGGAATGGTATGCATAGGCAAGTGAGGTCTTGATCAACTTTAGTCAGTAAGTTGGATTAAAGGTGAATAAAAGGAAGACTTGGTGAGGAGAATGTAGAGGTCTACTATGGACATCAGGTCTCCCAACAACCTAAGGAGGAAAAATTCAAACACAAGATCCTCTTGGATTCAAAGTTTCAAACACTGAAGTATATTTAAGAAACACAGTCATAACAACACAATGATCAAACATACATCACAATGCAACAACAACAACTTGACTGGATCATCCATGCCCTAGCTCTTCAGTGTGAGAGGGAAAAAGATAACAAAATGAACTGATTAAAACTGGTCACAATACTGCTGAAATCAAACCTTCATAACAACAACATACGACCCTCGACTAGATCCTCCATGCCCGAGTGTTCTAACACAACTTTTATAGAGATATGGAAAGAAGATGACTTATATTAAACAAGAAATCTCAAATCCTATTACATAACAGAGAACCAGAGATTTCATCAAACCTTTACAATGCGGGAGCCTAGCTCAACCATCGACCATAACAAAATATCAAAATTGAGCATATATACTTAGAACTGTTGCAACTACTAGGAGAGTGATCGGACCACTGCATTTAAAGTTTTCATTCGGTGCCTGCTTTTTCAGACTGTGCAGGCCTTCTCATGTCAGATGCGAGCTCGCCTTTGTTATGTGTTTTGCAGGAAAATCCATCCAGAAGGAAACTTCAGATTTCCAATCTGCACTCACGGTCGTCCTCAACCTATTTTCCATTTATGGGGTGAGACGAGGTCTCAACCACCGCCCCCATTTCCATTAACTACCTTTATCGAGATCAGGATGAGGCCTGACACCCATGAATGTTCCAGATGGTGCCCACGACTTCTTCGAGTCAATATTGGTGCCTTGAGACCATGCAGATCTTTTTCTGTGACTAATACATGCGCTTTCAGCCTTTGGCGCAGATCCTCTCCATCGCTCCATTATGCATGTGACCTTGGGCCATAACTTGGCGCTCATATCCAAAGGTGCTTCGGGAACTTGGGGAGTTTCTCATTTCAAAACTCCTGAAGTAAAACTCCCGGAGTGATAGATCTAATGACGCATGGCAGTCTAGATTCAGATGGTTGAGATCTACTTCGGTACTTCGGGACTTTTACACACTTCCTTCTTCAAAACTCTCGAAGATTATTTTCCCGAACACTTGGATCAGATGGCATGTTCTCCCTTCAAGATCAATGACTCATCTTGCTTCGGGCTTCGACTCTTTTCATGGCACTATACTTCGTGCAATTCTGAAAATCTGAATACCCTGGGGCCACTAATCTGATCCTCACAAGGGATCTCCACCGTCACAAAACTGAGCCCGCTTGTTCGTATTTTAAGCTCGAAATGAGCTACTCTACATGTTGGACTCAGACGCTTCATGTGCATACCATGAACTCAGATGACCTTCTTCCCTTGAAAACTATATGTGATAATACTATCTTCTTAGAGTCTGGAAGCAAGTTCCCAAGAAGGTCTTCAGTGATAAGGTACAATAGATCTATCTGCAGGTTCAAAAGGTATGTCATATTCTTATATGTAGTTGGATATTGTTATCTACATGAGATATGGTTATGGGAGTTTGAGGATTTTCCCTAGAGAGGTTGTTGGTTGTATGACACTTATTATATGATCTGGATCTACATAAATATATCACTGGTATGGTTGGTATTCATTATTGTTACATCTTGTTGGGTTGAGTGTTGAGTCATATATCATGTTTCTTGGTACATGGTTGATGGTTTTTGGTTGGGATGTGTTCATGAAGTTATTGGTGTAGTTTGAGGCTGCATATCAGTGAGGGTTTGATGTCTAGTCCATGTGAGGGTTATTGCATTTGATCATGATTGTATACCCATGTATGGAACATGACTAGAGAGACATAAATGCAATTGGTTAAGGGATATGTATGATGATGTATGCATAGGGAACAACTATAGATTGGACAAAGTGACATGCTATAGGTTGATTTGACAGAGGCATCAAAGTGTCTGAGGTTCAGAAAGGTGAAAACCCTAGCTTTCTGAAGGTGTACGTAGGCTTCATTATAGACAGGCTATGTACATACGCGGGTTGCAGTATAGACATGTCACGTACATATAGGAGCTGCAACATATACATGTCACGTACATGTTGGTATTTGTTGGTACATGATGACTTCTGGTACAATTTCATTGTAGTCTATTGGTACATGTTTGTTATAGGTTTTTGGCACAAATTGGTATAGGTTTACAATGGTATATCTCATAGTGACAGTGTGGCAGTGGTTTCATCATTTTGACACTTATATTTCAGGGTGGTTGGATGAGGCAAGGATAGGTGGTTGTAACCACGTTCTGGTTGTAGTCAGAGAACATAGGGGGTTGTAGCCTTCTTTTGGTTGTATCCATAGAATTGGGGAGTTGGAGCTTCCCTGAGGTTGTAGCCTGAAAATATAGGGGGTTGGAGCCTCCTTCTAGTTGCAGCTGGAAAACAAAGGAATTTGGTGCTTCCAATGAATCTAATTCTTAAAGACATATAAGAAAAAACTTTATGTGGTTTTCTCCCGCATTGGGTTTCCACGTAAAATACTGGTGTATTGTGTATGCGTATTATTGTTCATTGTTCACGGTTCACTTATTTTGCACTTATTGAATGATGATGGTAAATTGATCATAAATATAAACAACACTTATTTAATGTGGTTAAAAATGATTAAAAATATCTATTACTGATTCACCCCCCCTCTCAGTAATCCAACAATTGGTATTAGATCAGGTTCCTTCAAGAATTGGTTTAACCACTGGAAGGAAGATCACAGAGAGAAACAATATGTATACAAATTGAATACCACAGTTTGATGGACATAACTATTCATTCTGGAGCAGAAGGATGAAAACGTATGTACAAGAACAAGGATTTGAGGTCTCACAATCAATTGTAGATGGATATAAAGAACCTATCGTTCCTCCAACAAATGAAAATGGAAATAAACTCAGTCTAAATAATTTGAAATCCAAAAATTCCCTTCTGAATGGTCTGGTTGATTCGATATATGTCAAAGTTATGCATTGCATCTCCATAAAGTAAATTTGATACAAACTTCAAAATGTTTATGAAGGAGACACAAAATTCAAGGCAACAAAGCTTCAAACCTACAAAGGTCAATTTGAACAACTGAAGATGAAGGAAGATGAGAATATTGCAGCTTACCTTTTACGAGTTGGTGAAACAATGAATGCAATTAGAGGATTGGGAGAAGAATTTGATGAATCTATAATTGTTCAAAAGGTACTAAGATCTCTTCCGATTATATGTGATCCTAAGATCTCAGCACTAGAAGAAATAATAGATCTGGATTCGATAAGCATGGATGAGCTACATGAAATATTCACAACCTATGAAATGAGAATAGAATAGGAGAATCCAGTTACAAAAGAAGAAACATTCAAAGCATCCAATAAGTCAAAGAAAAAGGGAAAGAAAAAGGTAAAGTCGAATAATAGTAGTAGTGACATCTAAGAAGGCGATTAAGAAGTAGCCATTCGTTAGAAGACTGAAAAAGGGAACCGGTCGCAAATATAGAGGTAATATTCCATTGATCTATTTTAATTATGATGGTATTGGTAATTTCACTAAAAAGTGTCCCCATAAGAAAAATAAAATGAATGAAGAAGATGATTCAAATAGGAAACAAATATACGAAGGAAAAAGAACTAAAAATAATTTTCTCAAGAAAAGTTTTTGCACCGAAGAAGACAACACCTCATGAGATGAAGATGAAGTCAGTGAAAGTGATACATAAAGGGTTATATTCATGGAAGTAGAAGATTTCAATGAAGAAGGCATCGAATAATATTATGAAGAGGTAGAAGTTGACTACAGAGAAGAACTGATGAGTGCAATAGAACTTATAAAAAGGGAAAAGAAGAAAAGCAAGTCACTATAGGAAGAACTGGAAAGAAAAGAGGAAACTCAAAATTCAAACTCCAAAGAACTAGAGAAGATGATCACTAAATTAAAAATCCAAGTTGAAGAAGACAAAATAATTGAAGAATCACTCAAAGAATGGTTGGAAGAAAAAGACAGGATCATTGGAGGCTTGGAAGAAGAATTTGTCACATTGAGAAAAGACCTTCAAAAGAAAAACATGAAAAAAAGCTCAAAAGTTTTGGACGATATTATTAGTAGTCAAAGGCCAAATCGTGACAAGTCCGAACTTGGATACAACCAGAAAGAAAAAGGATCAAGCTCCAAAACAAAAAATCAAGAAACACAACCAAGAGGCTATGCAGATACAGTCAGAGTAGACAAGAATTTTCATAAGGAAGATCACAAAGACACTCCTCCACCTAGATGATTCAGATTTCAGAATCAGCGATAGTCAGAAACAAGAAGGCCTCAAGAAGAAGGGTTCATAAAAGTAACTCATTTTAGAAGATCTACAACTCCCATGTATCAAAATATATTTCTTGGTTTATGTTATTCATGTAACAATTTTGGACATAAAGTTGTGGATTGTAGAGATAATAACAGGAACAGAGATAACCATGAAAGTTATGCATGAAATGATTATTCAAGAAGGCCTAGTGAAACACAGAACATAAACTACAACAAATTTGAATCCTTGAGTACTGATATGGAATGCTACAAGTGCAACAACTTTGGACACATGGAAAAATATTGTAGAATGATAGTTCCTCCAATAGAATCACAACAGAATAACAATAGTCACATAAAATAACCTCAAAGAATATGGATAAGAAAGAAAAATTGGTTCAACAATGAAGAATGCACACTTTCTCTACAAGCCAAACATAAGAAACGTGGTTGGTATGTTTACAGTGTCTGCTCAAAGCACATGATAGGTGATGAGGATAGGTTTCTAACCTTGAGAAAGGAAATACATGGATTAGTATCTTGTGGAAATGACGACTCAACTAGAATTATTGGAAGAGGCACAGTCAGAATTGGAAATAAGGATACCAAGGAATAAAATGTTCTACTAGTGGAAGATATGAAACACAATATTCTAAGTGTAAGTCAAATGTGTGACCAAGGTCACAAACTTGTGTTTGATTAAGATAAGTGTGATATAAGAAAAGCAGGTTTAGGTAGATTGGTTGAAACATTTGTAAGAACTTCAAGCAACATATATGTATTAAGTGAAATTGGAAATGAAAAATGTTGTTTAGGAAAGGAAGATGAAGTTTGGCTATGGAATAGAAGAATGGGTCATATAAAATTTGATAACCTTTCCAAAGTTAGCAAAAATGAAGCAGTCAGATAACTTCCCTAGATCATGAAGCCAACCAACACTTATGCAAGCATTGTCAACAAGGAAAGAAAACAAAGAACAAGTTCAAATCAAAGGAATACTCCACAACAAGACCACTGGAAATTGTGCATACTGATCTAGTTGGACCAACTAGAATGAAGGGCTTAAAATGTCAGTAATATTTTATGTTGTTGGCTAATGACTATACAAGGATGATTTCAATTTGTTTTCTCATGAATAAGTCATAAGAATTCGAGAAATTCAAGATATACAAGGAAATGGTTGAAAATCAAATGGATTCAAAAATCAAATGTTTGAGATATCATAACGGAGGAGAGTTTACTTCAAAGGAATTTATGGATTTTTACAGCATGGAATAAAAAAGAAATTCTTCGTCGCTAGGACACCACAACAGAATGGAGTTGTCGAAAGGAAGAACAAGACAGTACATGAAATATCTCGAACTATGTTAATGGATTCCAAGTTGATAGACGTCTTTTGGGCACATGCAATGCACACAACAATTCATATTAAAAAAAGAGTAATACTCATAAACAACAATGATAAAACTCCCTACGAGCTATGGAAAGGAAGACCAATGAATCTAAAGCACTTCAAAGTTTTTGGAAGCAAATGGTACATCAAAAGAGAAGATGGCAGAATTGGAAATTTCAATTCTTGTGTGGACAAAGACATACTTTTTGGGTATTCGAGCACAAGGAAAGCATACAAATATTTCAATCTAAGGCTCAACAAAGTTGTGGAAAGCATCAATGTGATGGTTGATGAGACAAGTGGACAAAAAATAAATGAAGAATAAACGGGTTCAATAAAACATGTTCATGAAGAAGAAGCAAAGGAAGAACAAGTAGAAGAAGAAGAAAATGAAGAAGAGCAGTTGGAAATAGAAGAACAATATCAACAATATTTTCAAGTACCTCCAAAGACACCTCGCAGATGAAAACAAAAGAATCATCCATCAAATAAAAAAATCAAGAACAAAGATGCAAGATTTGAGACTAGAAGAATAATTTGTTCACCAGAACAACTGCACCTAGCACTTTTATCTATGACTGAGCCAAGAAGTTTTGAAGAAGCGAGTAAGGATGAATTCTAGATAAAATCTATGGAAGAAGAGTTAGATCATATAGAGAATAACGACACTTGGGAACTTGTTCCAAGACCAAAGTAAAAAATGTGATCGACACAAAGTGGGTCTTTAGAAACAAATTTCATGAATATGGACAAGTTACCAGGAAGAAAGCTAAATTGGTATGTAAAGTGTTAAGAACCAAACATCAATATAGCATAGAAAAACCTCAGGAAAAGTACTCAACGCCTTGAAAAAGAGATAATTTCAGATAATAAGCCTCTTCGAGGGGGAAACCTCCTTTTACCCCACTTAAATGTTCAAGTACAAG
>SNQJ01S0041289.1:51543-72829 GCA_010110895.2 Picea sitchensis | reverse complement strand
AGGTGGTTCTGCTAGACAATATTTCTTCTGTTGTATCTCCCAATTTTTGGCCCTTCTGGGTATGAAACTTTCTCTTATGTAATTCTCTGATATTTCTTCTCTGCAATGTTACAGGTCTGATCAAAATTGGATGTGCCAAATGGAATTTACGGTAACTTCCCCACAACTTGCCGATTTTTGTCCTTTCCAGGAGATCTCACTTGTATAGTGTGCCTCACACAAAATAATTGATATAAAATTCTGAAACTCGCACCCAAAATACTACAGACTGTCCACGATCCAATGCAACTAGTCCCATTCAATTTGGATACTCTAGGAAGAAGTTATTATTGTTTTACTTGGAACACCTTCTTGAGACTAGTCAATAGGGCTAGTCAGATACCCTATCTTACACAGGGTGTATCTACAAATTTAAGATGACCCAGAATATGAAATTTTTACCAACGATACATTACTAATTTTTGTAAATGGCCTCCGTATTTTAGGGTCTGAAACATTACAGAAACGTTTTTATAGAGAAAATTCCACAATGACTCCTTTTAGGATGATTCCAGAACCCTATCTTGTATAGGCTGTATCTCCGAAAGTATAAGGCCTCAGGAGATGAATTTTTAACCCAACGTACCTTGATCTATCTTATAAATACCCTCCAAGCCGTTCCTTCTGACACCTTGTAGAAAAATAGTTATAGCAAAAATTCCACGGTTTCTCAGATGTAGCAGAGAAACCCCAAGACCTTGAGCTCTGATACCATATGTTAAGAACCAAACATCAATATAGCATAGAAAAACCTCAGGAAAAGTACTCAACACCTTGAAAAAGAGATAATTTCAGATAATAAGCCTCTTCGAGGGGGAAACCTCCTTTTACCCCACTTAAATGTTCAAGTACAAGATGATTCAAAATGAAAGTGTCTCCTTGGTATATATAGGAGACTAGGAGGTATAATTACAAATAATGGCCTAAAGCCGACATAATTAAAATAACATTACTAATCTAAATTACAACTAATGGCCTAAATCCGACATAAATAAAATAACATTACTAATCTAATATGCCCCAATTAAGGGGGTAATGAGCCAATATTAGGGCTTAACATAAAGGATACACTCAGGTTGAAGGTATCAACTTTGAATAAACATTTACCCCAGTTTCCATAATGGAAGAAAACGTATTTATCCTCTCTTATGCATTCTCCAAGAATATTAAAGTGTATCATATGGACGTGAAATCAACCTTCCTAAATGGGGATCTAGAAGAAGAAGAAGTCTACGTTGAGAAACCATAAGGATTCCATTTGTCAGAGAATGAAAATTATGTTTGCAAGTTGAAGGAGGCCTTTTATGGTCTTAAACAACCCCCCAGAGCATGGTATTCCAGAATGGACATATATTTACAACAACAAGGGTTCAGGAAAGGAAATGCAGACAACAACCTATACATCAAGGAAAATCAAGATAGCATTTTGTTAATTGAAGTTTATGTTGATGATATTATCTTTGGAAGTGATGATGACAGGATGGGGCAAAATTTTCCAAAGGATATGTAGAATGAATTTGAAATGACATTACTTGAAGAATTATCCTTATTTTTGGGTCTTTAGATATGTCAAAGAAACCAAGGCATTTTTATTTCTCAAACCAAGTATATCAGAGAAATGCTAAAGAGGTTCAAAATGGAAGATTGCAAACCAATAAATACTCCTATGTAGACCAATTGTAAGTTAAGTAAATATGATGATTCAAATTCTACAAATCAGAGGCAGTACAAGTCAATGATTGGAAAATTACTTTATGTGACATCATCTAGAGAAAATGTAATGCAGACAGATGGACAAGTGGCATGTTTTCAAGCATCACCAAAGGAATAACATGTTCTAGAAGTAAATAGGATATTCAAATATCTCAAGGGTACAAAAGAATTTGGATTATGGTATCAAAAAAAAAGGATCTATCACTTATTGCCTACACAGATGCAGATTGGGCAGGGTGCATTGGTGACCGAAGAAGTACAAGTGGAGCATAGTTGTACTTGGGAGAGTTATTGATATCCTGGTTAAGAAAGAAACAATCATCAGTATCATTGTCTACAGCCAAAGAAAAGTATATTGCAGCAACAACATGTTGTACACAGGTTCTATGGATGAAACAAATTTTAACATACATACAAGTTGAGTATGATGAGCCCATTTCGATATATTGTGATAATACAAGCACCATCAGTATCTCAAAGAATCCAATGTGATACACTACAAGACAAAGCACATTCCAATAAAGTATCATTTTCTACGGGAATAGGTTGTAGAGAAGAACATTCGAGTTGAGTATGTTGGGACCAAAGAACATATTGCATATATCTTTACAAAACTGCTTCCAATCGAAGCCTTTGAGTATCCGCGTTAGAAACTTGGCATAGTTTCTTCCCTGCAATGAATTTTGAATGTTATTCTTATATGTATTAGATTTACATGATGACGCAACATAAAGAGAACATTTCAGTTTGGGGGAGCTATTTCAAGAAGTGTTCAGTCAGGGGGAGAAGCCCCACAGATAGTTCGGTTAGGGGGAGAAACTCCGACATAAATTCATCTTTTCCATTGATGTCAAAGGGGGAGAAATTTATCATATGCATGGATAGAGAGTAAGATGCTTGGAGCGAGAGCACATAGGCATGTTTCCAAGGGGAGAATGAGTGATATGAATTCATTGTTGCATCAAAGTGTTGCCATTAATGCCAAAGGGGGATATTGTTGATTAATTGGGTTGGTTTTCATTGATGTCAATCCTTGAAGCAAGTTCGGTAGAAAATTTTGGTAGCCCCAATAGTATGTTTAAGGGACTCAAGATTTTTTGAGGTATAAAGGTATGAATATCAATGTATTTGCAGGTAAGAATATACTATATGGATAGTACATGTCATTCCATTTTCGGTGATATGTGTAATGCCACATAACTCCTCACGGTTATAGAGTTATGCCCTTGTGAAGTTGGATAACCCTTATGAGTTGTCTAGAATCCCCTAGAAGGTCAAATAATTCAATTTATTATAGAATCTCCTAGAAGAAGTTTACTAGTCAAAGTGGTTGTGACTAGGATTTAATCATGAGTTAAGTTGTTGCAAAAAGAAAATAATTAAAAATGAATTAGTTGCAACCAGAAGTGGTGAGTTTACTATTTGTGGATAAAGTGGTTATAAGTGGACAAGTGATTAGAAGTGGGTTATCCCTGAAAGAAGGAAGTTGGGTTAAGTTAGTTAGAAGGTAACCCCTTGAGGAAGCTACTTGGAGAGTATAAATAAGAGAGAAAGGGTCTCCTATTTTCACCTATTGAGCACATTGAATATCTATCATTGTCTAAGGTTTAATGCAGGTACTCATTGATACATCTCAAGTTACACAAGTTTGAGGTAGCAAGAAGGGTTGACGACGAAAGTTTCAGAGTTGTAGAAATACTGAAAAAATCCTATTTTTTGAGGTGTACATGGGTTGCAGTGGAAGAGGTCGCCTACATATGTGGGCTAGCAGTAAAGGAGGGCACATACAGTTGAAAAATCCATGAAATCTTGAGTTGTTGAGAGTGTTGGGTTCTCAGCATCTGAAATCAAGTTTCCAGGAAGGTCTTCAATGATTAGGTACAATATATCTATCTATAGGTTCAAAAGGTATATCGTATTCTTTTATGTAATTGGATATTGTTGTCTACATGAGATATGGTTATGGGAGTTTGATAATTTTTCATAGAGACGTTGTTGGTTGTATGGAACTTATTGTATGAGCTAGATCTACAAAAATATAGCACTGGTAAGGTTGGTATTCATTATTGTTACATCTTGTTGGGTTGAGTGTTGAGGCACATCTTGTGTTTCTTGGTACATGGTTGAGGTTTTTGGTTGTGATGTGCTGATGAAGTTATTATTGTAGTTTGAGGTTGCATATCAGTGATAGTTTGATGTATATTCCATGTGAAGGTTATTACATTTGATCATGATTGTATACACATGTATGGCACATGACTAGAGAGACATAGATGCACTTCATTAAGGGATATGTATGATGATGTATGCATAGGGAACAACTACAGATTGGACATAGTGATACGTTATAGGTTGATTTGACCGAGGCAACAAAGTGTTTGAGTTTCAAGAAGGTGAAAACCCTAGCTTTCTGAAGGTGTACAAAGGCTGCAGTATAGAAAAATCGTGTACATATGTGGGTTGTAGTATAGAAATGTCACATACATACGCGAGCTGCAACATATACAAGTCGCGTACCTATTGGTATTTGTTGGTACAGGTTAACTTCTGGTACATGTTGATTACAAGCTATTGGTATAGGTTGGTTACAGGTTGTTGGCACATATTGGTATATGTTTATAGTGGTATATCTCACAGTGATAGTGTGGAAGTGGTTTCATCATTTTGACACTTATATTTCAGGGCGGTTGGATGGGGAAAGGATAGGTGGTTGTAGCCACCTTCCAGTTGTAGACAGAGAACATAGGGGGTTGTATCTAGAGAATTGGGGAGTTGGAGCTTCCCTCAGTTTGTAGCCTGAAAATATAGGGGGTTGGAGCTTCCTTCCAATTGCAACTAGAAAACAAAGGAAGTTCATGCTTCTAATGAATGTAATTGTTAAAGTCATATAAGAAAAAAAATTCCGTGGTTTTCTCTCACATTAGGTTTCCACATAAAAATACTAGTGTACTGTGTGTGTGTATTATTTCTCATTGTTCATTGTTCACTTATTTTGCACTTGTTGAATGATAATGGTAAATTGATCATAAAGATAAATAAAAATTATTTACTATGGTTAAAAAGGATTAAAATATCTATTATTGATTACCCCCCCTCTCTATAGTCCAACAACATCTAGCAAGGTTGTTACAACCATTACCCATTCCAGAATGGAAGTGGGAAGTTGTCACAGTGGATTTTATTACTAAGCTTCCTAGACCAGTGAAGAGGTATGATTGAGCCTTATATCATTGAAAACAATTTGGAATACAATTCTTACATGATCAAAGACATGAAAAGGATAGCCTTGATGTTTCCAATGAATGGGAAACATCTTAAAAGTTTCTTCTCTTGATCTTTTTCTTCCTGGTTGTACATAATTTGATTTCTTTGTTCTATATATTGTTATCTTCTTGACCCCATAGCCCAATGGAGAAGGCATTTGGTCTCCAGATTCTACATTGTTAGCAACCCGCAAGGGGTTACTATCCCGCAGTTGGAGCCAACTGTTGATCTTAAATCACTCCTATAAGATATCTCTTTCTATCCCAATGTACCGTACTTAGAAAATTTCCAAATCTCAAAGTTACTTATTTTGCCTTCAGAGCGGCGGAATGCAAGAGGTCAAATATCGATTCATTTTTGTTAAGTATTTATCCGCTTGTAGATTTCCATACTTAGTCCTATTCTTTCATCGTGGAAGCAGAGATTTCCTAAAATTTTGTTGCCCCACCTATCTCTCTACCCGTCGTGTTATTTCTTACACTTTTTTTTTTGAGTTTTACCGCAGAAGCAGAGTTTCTACGTTTCCTTTTATAATATGATCATTCCTCTATCCACAAATAATTGATACTTAGAAACTTTTTCAAGATTCCTCACTATAATCCCAAAAGCATAGATTAGAGTTCTCAAAATTTTAATATTCATCCTTCCTCTCCACAAAAGTATTTTTCTTGCGTTACGGTAATCAAAGAAATATTTAATGCTTGGCTCATGCAAAGTTAATGAATTAGAAATATTACACATTATTTTTTCGTAAATAATAATGTTCACCTACTTTCCATCATCCAAATCTCAAAATCCATGATCACTGGAGAAATACCTTTCCTTGAAAGAAGTCAAAATGGATTAAAAAACACTTGTTGTGAAAGTGTTGCATGTTGCACCATTACAGCATGCGACACGTTTAAGTGTCGCATGTTGCAGCACTGCAGCATTCGACACTCTTAAGTGTCCCATGTTGCACCACTGCAACATGTGACAATGTCTCATGTTGCTAATTCACAGGGTGAGACACTGTTTTAAAGGGAGGAAAAATGAAGAAATTTGTGAAATTTCTAGAGAGAAGCTTCGGATATGAGGTGTCCTCCAATCGGTTTGGATATCACCCATACTCTTGTTTTAGGGAGATCCTAACCTCCTTTTCAATCTATAAAAGGAGACTTCTCTCATGAGAAAAGGTTAATATATAATAGAGAATAACTAGTAGTGAATAATGGTTGATATCTTTAGCTTCTGATTTGTGATTAGAAGATTGTTCTTTGGCCTTGAGGGATTCTTGTGTCAAAGTATTCAATTGATGGTGATGGAATTCATGGAAGTAATGTGGGTATTGGAGAAATGAACCGTTGGAAAGAGCCTCACAACACCAAGGCACTGGTTGTAACTCTTCCATTATTATTAATACAGTAACATATTTTCTTTCCTATAAATATTGTTCATTGTAAATGGTCTTTATTACATTTATCCTTGGTGATTTGTATAGATTTGTCGAAGCACTATTGTTTCTTTTGTTGGTTAACTTGTTTTCTTATGCAATTTTCTATTCAAAAGCCTCTAAATCAAGCTAGGAGCTACAATTAGTGAGGAAAAACATTAGTAAAGAGGTATGAGTCCTTACTTATCAATATTTTGATTGTATCAATCTAAGGAAAGTAACATATTATGTGTTGTTTTGTTCTAGATTTGGGTTTCCAAGCCGGGGAGATTGGTCTGTGTCCACATTGACTAATTAGTCCATAAATAAAATTGGTGATTCCATTGGGGATAAATCCTCTGGATTTTTTCTTTTGGTCTTGCTTCCTTTCCTTGTTTTATCTCTTTAAGTCATTGCCTGGTACTGTTTGAGCATTAGATCTTGAAATTCACTAGAAGCTTTTCATAATTTTTTGTTTTTTTCCAAGTTTTATTGACTGTTGCACCCTCCATTTGAGACACATAGCGACATTGTAGAACTATACTAGTATATATCCTACGACACTCTCAGTTGTATCACTGTCTGGCACAGTAGCCCGTGACACTGCTTGAAAGAACAATTTTTTATTTACTTTCCTTCCCAGATTGAAGCTCTGGTTTTTACTATGAATTTTAGGATTTCCTAACAGTCTTCTTAACAGATTTAAAGTGTGATTTTGACCATTTGTTTCATTATTGAAATATTTCATTATTAGCTTTGTTTTGTCAATTTTTTCTTACTTATGAAAGAGGTATAATCTCTTAGCTTTGTCTTTGAGTGTCTTTCAATCTGACTTTTGATTGATATTACCTAATTGTTTATTTTTGTATTATTTGGTGAGAAGAGAGTTTTTCTTTTTCTTGAATACTTTATTTTCTGAAACATAAACAAAAAAATCCACATATTGCCTAGATTGTTTTTGTCTTTTAAAGATTTTTTTTTCTTTTCTATTGAAAACAAAAGTTGTGTTTCTTGCACTGCATTAGTTGGAGGGAATATTTTAGCTATTTTGAGTAGTAAATTTCTTAGTATTTATGAAAATTTGGGACATTGTGTATTCAGGAATACAAAATGTTTCTCCCTCATGTAATATAGCTTTAATTGAAGTGAAATATTTCATTTTCATCTCTTTTCATCATTTTGAGTCGGTCAAAAAATCATCTTGTCCACACCATTTTCCTCTCGAGTAAACAACAACCATAAAATCAACGCTAATAAAATTTATTCAAAAGTTTTTGATTGGTTGCAAACCAAATTAGATTAGTTGTAGGGATTTGAAATATGTGTTGAGGTTAACTCTCCAAAGATACAAAATAAACTTAGAATCCTGAGATAGGGAGAGAAATCCATTTTCCACATCACTATTATGCGTAGCCCTTCTCACACAAGGGTCAATCACGAGGTCACATTGGGGCCATCAAATTTATTAACCATTCTTCGTTGGTCTTGGTGGCGTGGTCTGCACGTATTACAAACGATGTCGAAAGATACTTGGTGATCACTTGAGAGGAAACCATCAAGGGGATTTCAGGTCTTAATTTCCCTGCCCTTGCATGTATACCCAACTTTTGACTGTTTCCCTAGAATTTTATTGTTGTAGGTGGTAACCTTAGTGGATTTTATCTTTATGATTTATATAGAAGGTGACAACGAAGGGGAAATATTTGTTGTACCTGGGACAAATGTTGTTCAAACTCACTCAGGCTTCTTGGAGGGTAACCCACGATTTTACTATGAGGAAACTTGTACCAGGGTGTAAGTATATTAAGTAGGTCGCTAATATAACTGTTCCACACACTCTATCCCAACCCCTTCTCATTTTAATCCCACAATGTTGGATTTCATCACCAACTAGAGTGTTATTGTGAGAAGATATTTTGTTAGTGTGTTTGATTCCTAGAATTTTTAGCGAATGTTGTTTGTTTTATTTAGTAGATCATAGGTATAATTGGTAATTGTTAGTAAAATTTACAGTGGAAGAACACTTTCTATGTTCCCATAGAATGCGAGTTTACCCCCTGAATTACCAAAAGTATCACAACCTGAACAATCATACCTTGAGACTCCACAACCTGAACCTATACCACCTGAAAATACAGAAAAAATTGAAACAATAGAAGAATCTGAGGTAGTACAAACTGAAACTTTGGAACTTGAGGAACTTGAGATTGAAGGAACATAGTTTGTTGAGTCCTGAACCTATTGAACCTGAACTTATCGAACCTAAAATACTTGATAATTCTCCACTTTCACTAAGTTTAGTTTCAACACCTTCACTTTCTAGTCCTCAACATGAGTTTCCTTCACCAAGTTCCATATCTATCCCATCACGTGTAACTCCTTGAAACTCTATCATTTCAAACATGTTAGAATTAACTCCTATACAGGTTAGTCTCATGAGTTTGTCTCTTTAGAGGCTGGTCTCGTTACTATAGAAGATATCCCAAAAGAGATCCATCTACATTTTAATCCACTTGTAACTGAATTAGAAGGACCTATTCTTATACAATTACTTGCACCAATTGTATCTCCTTAGCGAGAAAACACTTGGTATCAATCCTTAATTGTCAATCGTCGAAATCCATTTTTACATACCCCGTCATTTGTTTTCACTACGTCGGCCATGGATTAGTCGACATCTACAACATCTATATTAGGAAGTATCGAAATGTAAACCTTACCTCTTAATATAGGTGGAACTTCTATACACAGTGGATCTAGCGTATATTATGATTTTAGTGGGCCTTCTCTACCTCCTAGGTATCAATCACTCAACGAAACCTTTTCTATAGCTTTGACTAGTGCCTCACGTTTTCATTATCCTCCTTGGTCAACTGGTATACCTATTTCATCTAGTATGTCTATTCCAAGTATGGTACACACCTCACAAACTAATGTTTCTTATGGATCTATTCAACAACCTAGTTTGATGAGTGGGATCAATGTTCCAATTCAATCATCTATAGGACCATCCATGTATTTGACCATTATTCAACCATCTATGGGGATATATGTGCCTTTAATTGTCATTCAATCTACTATAAGATATGTTCCTATTTGGGGGCAGCCTTTTGTAGGACCATCTATTCCTCCTGGGGGGTATCCTTTTACAAGACCATCTTTTCCTACTTGGGGGAAACCTCCGTTAACTGGGATAAATCCTCCTTTTGGACAACCGAATCCTATTGGGAGTTACCCTTCTATCTCCCTCTTGGTTAACAAATTCCTATTGGTCAACAACCTTTTGTAGGAAACCCCACTGTTATCCAAATATTTAGTGATGCTTCATTCCCCGGAATAGAAAGCACTCCATAAAATTTACCTCAAGTCAGTGGGCTTGGTATAACTCGAGTTCCTATTGGCCAAAAATTATACACACATACTCCTACTACTGGTACACAAATGACTATGGGGCCACCCTTTCAGGTTTATCATCCTAGTGGAACTCAGATGCCTGTAGCACCAGTGTACCCTCAACAATGATATCCTCCTCCTCTGGGGGCTAATCCTTATGATGCTCACCAATATCCCACATTTCAACAACCTGTTCTTGATTGACAATTACCATTCCTAAAAACATTAGACTTACCCGACCTATCGCAGCTAACAAATGATCCCATTTTTCATTATCCTTTTTGGCTGCCTATCCTTGCCAAGTTACCAAGTGATATTCCAAAATTAGATGGGAAACCTGGAGAAGACCCATCAAATCATGTCATGAATTATCATTTATGGTGTTCTTACAATTCCTTAAATGATGATTCTATCCATTTACATCCTTTCCAGCGCACTCTTACTGAGAGTGTTGTTAAATGGTACATAGAATTACAATGAGGAACATTTCAAGACTTTAATTCATTGGAAATAGATTTTTTGAATCACTTTCCCATTCATTATGAAACTGGTATCGAACTTGTAAAATCATTATGACAGTTGACGTTGACTCAAATTTATGATCATATGCATGAGTGGAGACAATGACATCGTTTGATTAAAGCCAGTATACTTGACCAATAGTTGGAAGATTAGTTTACCAAGTCATTGTTACCTCCTATTGCCCGCGATGTCGTTATGGGTGGTGTTGTAACCGAGGAGAAAGATATCACTTGTGATCAATATTTGGACCTTGTATATTCACAATATAGTATGTTGTATGAATCGATTCTGCAGACTCCTCACCCATAGACGAATCCAACTACTGTACCTCCTACATAATCTCACATCGTTGACGGTGTGGTGGGTTTTGTTACCTAAGACTCTACGAGTAAACCTTCTGGTCAATCTAACTCTAAGGTTACTCCTACTGCTACCACTCAAAACACCTCACCTACTGTTACTAATCCTGGTAAAACTTTCGAGATTAACATGGTCCAGTCTATAACTACCGGTAAATCTCAACAATCTGGAAGTAAGAAAAAGGGGAAAGGAAAAGCTAAGAAAAATTCCCCACAACAAGAGAAACCCAAAACTCAACTTGTTGAGGATACGCAAAAGCGCAATCCTAAATATTCTTGTCTCATTTTCAAAGAAGATAATTATACTAAGGATTTTCCACATTGTGCCGATGCTACTCATTTCCTTAAAGGAACTTCAACTGCACCCATCATTTTGATAAATCCTTTCCCATCTCAACAAACTCAAATGGTTGCCCAAGATAAACCCTCTACCTCAGAAATCTCTTATGTACTTATATGTCGAGAAAATATTGAATAGGTTTTCGTAACAACACGGACCAAAGACTATCCTACTTCCAATGGAAGTGTTGTTGTCCAACCTTCTGCCTCTACTCCTATATCTACATCTACTTCTCCTACTACTGGTCATCTTCAAATTGATCGACTTGATTTTGACACAATTATCCAACCACCTCCAAAAGGTGTTGTTCGTAATTCATATTTTAACCTACACACACGAGCTACTCAAAACTACAATATTTTAGAAGACTTGGCTCAAGCACCCTCTTCGATGTCGACCTTTGAAGTCCTTCAAACTTGCCCTGTGCAAAAAATATAATTGTTGTGAGCTATTGGTGGATTTGACCCGAGTGATGCGAATATGGTAGTTTTTATTTATTTTGAAACTCATCTTCCAAGACTTCCACACCAACTTGCTTTTCAAATCCAAGTTATTGTGTGAACGATTTTTTTTTTTCATATTGTTATTGATGAAGGAGCCTCGACCTATGTAATTTTTATTAGTTGTTGGAAATTTGTTTGTTCTCCTTCACTCAATCAATCACCCAATACTTTAAAATCTTTTGACAGTAGACGCTTTAAACCCTTTGGAGTGCTCAATGCATTGCCAATCGAATTAGAAGGTAAAATTTATATTGTTTAGGTCAAAGTGGTTGATGCACCCCTCTACTATAACCTTTTACTAGGCCTTAGTTGGATTTATGCCATGTCCGCCATGGTTTCTACATTGTTTCCTGTACTTCGTTTCCCTCATCAAGGAAAAATAGTCATGGTAGACCAACTTGCCTACTTTAATTTTGATTCACGCATTGGTAATGTTCCTTTAATCGAACAAAGATCATATACTTATGAGGATGTTGGAGTGGGTCTTCTAAAATATTCATCACTAATGGGAACTTTTCCACTCCCAACACCTAACATTTCTCCTCTCCCACCACCCGACATTCCTCTCGTTGTCACTCAGATTAACATGATTTCGACTAGTGCTAGTAGTTCCCTAGAACCATATGATCCTTGGGTAGTACCAAATCCTACAGAATATGAATGATATGGCGACCAAATGTCACTTAGTCTGATTGAGTTGGATTATCATCCATCCAATCTGCCTCTGTGGCCATTTATGATACTGATGATCGATCAAATCTGATTTTAGATGAATACTCTCACTCCTCTTGGCTTATTTCTACTACATCTCTTGATCCTCTTGATGATACTTTCCATACTAATGAAAGTATCATGGAGATTATTTCTTTAGAGGAAACTTCATGGGATGATGGTCATCATTGTTCCTCATTTCTCCCTAAGCTTGAGACTATTGAGAGACATTTACAATCTTCCTTTCCATCTGAATAAATAGAGAATTCCCAAACTCTCATCTTAATCCATGATGTTTTATCTATAGGGAATTTAGGGAATATCTTCATTACTATGCCCATCAATATCTTGGTAAATCCCGAGGTCATGGAAAATATTCATATAGGTGCCTCTTGTTCCTCTGATAAAATTCGAACTTACATGGCCCTATTCCAAGAAATCTGCGATGTATTTTCTTCATCTTATGAAGAAATGTTTGGTATCAACCCTCAAATTGTCATTCACAAAATTAAGACATACCCTGAAGCTAAGACTGTTCGGAAAAATCTTTGTCCTGTTCATCCACAAAAATCCATCGCTATTAAGTAGAAGCTGAAAAACTTCTTAAATTAAGTTGAAAAGATTCCTTTCATACTCAAGAATGTTGACACTACTTTTCAATGAGCTATGTCTTATGCATTTCATGAAATTAAGCATATTGTTCAATCATATCTTGATGATTTTCCTGTACACTCCATGCGTCGTCAAGATCATCCACAACATCTACGAGCTATTTTCCTTCGATGTCAACATTACAATATTCACTTAAATCCATATAAATGTTTATTTTGTGTGGAATCGAGACACCTCTTAGGTTTCATCGTATCCAAGCACGGGATCCGTGTTGATCCCTAGAAGATTGAGGCCATACTGAACTTACCTCCTCCTTCCACGTTACACCAACTCCAAAGTGTGTAAGGGAAGGAAAATATTTTATGTCGATTCATTCCAAACTATGCTGAACTGAACAAAGGTTTTACTTGACTTCTTAATAAAGGGGTTCCTTTTGTTTGGGATGAAATCGCATAAAAATCCTTTGATGCTTTGAAGCACGTGTTAACTCATACACCATTATTACATCCTCGAGATTACTTTTTGTACATTGTTGCTTATTACAGTACCATTTCTATGGTGCTTTTCCAAGATGATGAATGAAACGATGAACATGTGATCTACTATTTAAGTTGGAGTCTCATCACTTCCAAAATCAAATATTCACATGTGGATAAATTGGCATTGGTTGTTGTTCAATCTTTCCAATGTTTCTGTCACTATATATTATTCCGTAAAACCACTATCATTTTTTATTGAAACCCCATGCAACATATTATGAATAGACAGGTGTTGGGGGGAAAATACTCTAAGTGGATCATTATCCTGCAAGAGTTTGATTTGGAATTTGAGAAATCCAAGTCAAAGAAATCCTTTGTTTTTGCTGAGTTAATTTGTGACCTTCCCTCAACTAACACAGAAAATGTGGCAGCAAATTCCATTCCTGATAAACATTTTTTTTCTGATCAGTTCTTCAAATCCGTGGTATGGATATATCATTATCTCTCTCCAAACCCAAACATTTCAGCATGATTTGTCTAGCACTGAACAACGTCGAATTCGATACCAATCTCAACAATACATCATTGTTGGCGATACCCTTTATCGTTGTGGTGTTGATTCCATTTTTTGATGGTGTTTAACACATGAGGAGGTTGAGAGAGCTCTAAATGACTGTCATGTCGTAGTATGTGATGGTCATATGTCTCGGTATGCCACTGTCCAAAGAATTAGATGAGATGAATATTTTTGGTCGTCCCTATTTAAGGATTGCATCCTTGCATTCCAAAAGTTTCAGGCATGTAAGATCTACAATTGTAAGTTATGTGCGCCTCCTGCTCCAATGCACCCTGTAGTTTCTTCTGGTCCATTTGCTAAATGGGGCATTGATTTCATGAAATGTAACCCTCACTCATTTCAAGAGCATGGGTATATTATTGTCGCCATGGATTATTTCACTAAGCAGGCCAAGGCGATTCTTACATTCAATAAAACCAGGAAAACTGTAACCCTTTTCATTTTTAATCACATTATTTCTCGATTTGGTGTTCCCCAAGCCATTGTCAATGATCATGGCACTCATTTTCCAAATAACACGATGTCATAAATATTTTCCATGTTGGGTTTATGACATGAAAACTCAAACCCTTACTATCCGCAAGCCAATGGTCAAGTTAAAGCAGTAAATAAAGTTTTGACAATGATTCTTCGTAGGATGATAGGGATTCACAAATCAAATTGGCATACGATGATTTTTTTGGCATTATGGGCATATCAAACTTCGGTCAAAACAACCATGGGTTTTACGCCATTTCAGCTGGTATATGGTTTAGAATTCATGTTGTTGATTGAATGAAAAATACTAGCTTTGAAACTAGCCATCGAATTACTTCCCAATACCATCATCGAGGAAGAATGTATTTTGTACTTGACACGATTAGATGAAACTCGTTGTGATGCTGCTATGGATAATGACACCCATAAGAAATGTGTCCAAGCTCAATATGATAAAACTATTAGACATCGTGTGTTTTCTGAAGGTGACTTGGTCTTGTTATATGATCAATATCGTGAAATATTAGGTGTAGGTAAATTAGAGCCCATGTGGCACGACCCTTATAGTTTTAAACGTGTATTAAAGAAAGGTGCCTACAAGTTGGTGGATTATGATGGGATTCCTTTGGATGAACCTTAGAATGGGATTTACCTGAATAAGTATTATGCCTAGAGTCATTCTACACGAGAGCTTTATATATATTGTACCATAGTTTGGTATGTTATTATCATGTTTTTCAACGATTTCTGTCTATTTCTTATCTTTCATTGTGCTTGGTTTGTAGATGTCAGCGCTCCCTTCACCTTATGTTTTATTTGTTGATGGTGCTAGCCATAGTACTCAAAACCTTGCTTCTGTTGCATGGGAAATCTACATGCCTATTGATGAGTTGATAAGTCTACATGGTATATGTCTTCGTGGTGCGACTAAAAACATCGCGGAATATAACACCATTATTGAACTATTGATTGAAGCTATTTCACTTGGAATTCCTCTCTTAGTTGTTCGAATTGACTCTCAAATTGTAGTACTACAGTTAAGTAATGCTTATTCTATCAGAAGTCCTACTCTTTTATGAGTATATTTAAGGGTTCATCTCTTCGAAAGAGAGTTTTACTATTTAGAGTATCAACACATTCCAATAAATCTAAATGCATTAACAAATTATTTATCTAATTATGTATTAGATAGAGATTTTCAACATTTGTAAAATTCACATTTGCACCAAATAGAACAAAAGTAGAAATCGTCTTATATTAATCTTTCAAAACGTTTTACAAAATGTGTTGGGACAACATGAAGCCTATGGATTTTATATCAATACATGTTGATAACCAAACAAATAAAAGGATCCTAGTCATCTATAGGTCCACGATGCTCATGGTAGCATACTATGGCCTGAGCCACTCGTCGAAGAAAATGAGATATGTGTCTGGATATTCCTGTAGTATGTCACTGGTAATGTCGCGAAAGATCGTCAATCTAAATATCTGGTATACCCAAGGTCAAACCCTCGAGGTTGTGTTCTATCTCCTTGAGATCCTCTATTGATTTAAGATCCTAAGAAAAAACCATTGCATCCTTCTCGTCTCACCTCTGTATCGGTGAAGTCCCATATGGTCTACTCGACCCGATATCTGCATGATGAAAACAAAATATGTCTAAATACAACAAAAACATTTAAAATTAAAAAAAAAAAAAAAAAAAAATGGTCTCTTTTTACCTAAATCATTCCACTAATACCCCTAAGGAAATATACCTAAATCATTCCACTAATACCCCTAAGGAAATAATATGTCTGGATCTCCCAAGAAATCCATCCATGTATATGCGTAGTATTCGATCATGATGAGTTTCTTCTTCATCCATTTAAAGAACTTCTCATCATACAAAACTATTGGGTTGCCACCATGACACGTCATCATGTCCACCCACCTCTTCATATGAGGCTCTTGCGGGTCAAGGTCCTCATACAACTCTATGCTCTGCAAACATAATGGTGGAAATCTCTTGAGAAATAAGGATACCAAAATTGAATTGTAACCAAATTTCTTCAAACGACTGGTTTTTCACTTGGTCAACTAATCTTTCATGCACTCAAGTATCCCTTTGAACCAATTAAATACTCTTGGTACCATACAACCAACTATGTAGTGCATTTGAGAGTTGGTAGCTAGGTGAGGAGATGCACTTCCGAAAACTCGAGTGATGGTGAAAATAACCTTTCTTAAGGATATATCTCTAACGTTCTTTATGGGAATTTTACCATTGCTCTTCCTGGTTCTAGTGACATAATGTTGAGAGATGTAACTCTCCATCTTTTCACCACCTCCCCTAGATCCAGACAAAGACACTCGCTCTCCTCTTCTTGAGATCCCAATAACGAAATAAATTTCCTCATTTTTCGAGGTCAGATCATGAACTCCCACCTTGAAAACTTGTTCATCAGGCTCCCACATCTTTACCCGAAACTCCAATAGTCGAACTTGGGCCCTGATGTCGTGAATATGGAAGCATTTTTCCAAACCACACCTCCGAAGGGCCAACATGGTGTTTGGATTATTGCCTACGATTTGGTCTTCCATTTCATTCTCCCTCTCTTTCCATTCCAACATTTTGTCCAACCAAAAGTCTGCAAACAACAAGTGAAGAACTTATTTGTCAGACAACATCCAAAATTTTCAATCTTCACAATTTAAAAAAAAAAATTGACCTTTGCGAGTGCGCACCCTATTTTTACACAAAAAGAGACATTGTCGCACTTCCTGAAAAAGTGGGACTATGATAGTTTTAAGTGTCACAGTCCTCGATATGGAGGCCCAGTGACACCTGGGAGACACATTTTAGGGCTTGGGAACAATCCTGAAAACACCTAAAACTAGCTTGAAATTTAAAATATTGACCATCAATTTGCAGAAGAGAGGAAGATTTATTACCTGGAAGAAATGAGATTCAAAACTAACCCTAGGTATGCATGCAATCACCACTTGAAGAATCAACCAGATTGGTTTTTTTTCACTATTGGGAGGTAAAAAACACAAATGGTAAACATAAGTTACTTTTGCCTCTATTTTCACCAAGAATGGAATATTCCTTTTGATATTCTATTTCCTTTTTACCATTTTTATATAGTGCCTTATTGGTTGACATTATTTTTTGAGCAAGATTGATGTTTTTTTGTAGATTGTGCAAGTTATGGGTCAAATGTTTGAAACATAAAGATGTGGTTGAGTATGTTTTTTATAGTTTTTACAAAATTTATATATATATATATATATATACACACACACATGATAGGGATTTTCTTTAAGCTCTTTTCAAAACCCTATAAATATGAAAAGATTGTCGAGCGAACTTGCTTCCTTTCACACTCGTTAAATAATTTGAAAGAACATCTATTGAGTATTTGGTTAATTCTTTTTTCGGTTGAGTATGATTAATTGTGAAAAATGAATACTCTAGTCAATCATGGCTAGAAGAGTTCTCCTGGATATATTTTATAATTTTTCGGACTTGGGCGACTAAATTTACAAAAAAGTTAATCCTGGAGTTTCCTTTAAGTGTTTTTCAAAACTCCCTAAACATGAAAAACCATCGAGTTTACTTTTTTTGGACTCGTAAAATGTACATTGAAAGACCCATATGGGACTGAACCACTCCTTCCAAGGGTTTGTTAAAAATACTCTAAAGGACTCATCCGAAGGATGAGCTTATATCACAAGAATATGTTATCCTCCTCAAGCTTCTGTAAAAATAAAGAGGTACTCACCATAAATGTTGGGGGGAAATTGGAAAGGGAACATGTATTATATATGTATTAATTTTTGGCAGGAAGTCACTCTTGAAGATGGCACTCTTTCATTCCTCATGTCAGATTTGGAAATCCACTTGTCTCTTGTTGATCATAATTTTCTCCAAATTTATATTTTGGTCTATGATCCTCATTTAAAGTTAGTTCTTCCAAGAGAGTTGTCATGTCATCAATATGTTCAAGAGAATTCCAACAAAAAAAAATTCTATTGCGTCAGCCATTTTTACAATATCAACCATCCATGAATCAGTCCTAAATCACTCTATATTCTAATATACTTCAAATCATTGTACCTATTTCACATCGTTGATGGGGGATACATCAAGGCCCTCCCGCGACGAATCAATTCCTATCAAATTCAACATATTATCTAGTAAGATGGTTTAGAAACTTTCAGTACCTTAGGACTTGCATGCCTCAATGCCAAGTTTCCTTGCCTTCGACAATAGGTTTTCATCATTGACCTTCGATCGAATGATTATATGGTGATTGACTTCAACTCATCCATTCACACTTAGTATAATGTACTTGTGTAACTTAAGGTATATAGTCAGCATTGATGGTTCCTTTCGCATCTGTTAAAAGTTTTCACCATTGACCGGTAATAAGATGATTTCTACCATGTTCAACTTCGATACCTTTATTCACATGGTTAGATTTGTACTTTGGAATGGTGGAGATGAAGACCCTATATTATATATGATAGATCCAGGTTGCGATGGATTATTTTTAGTATGTACTGTTACATGGATCGAAAATGTATCTTTGGTGGCAATGTTCATATTTGAGACACATTGGCATGGATCCACAATGTAGCTTTGGTGGCCATGACCTATCATATTTGACATGGATCTTTGTATGCAATAAATTATGCTTTGAGTCATTTGTATTATGAGTATGGGAATGCCTACTGAATTATGATATTGTAATTCCTTATTTGTTATTGATAGGTCCCCAATCGATGTGTTCTTCATTTCAATACCCACACGACAAAGTATTTCATCTATCACCCCTTTCTAACTTCATACTTTGGGGGCTATTCTGTTACACATTATTTTGCCATAAATGACAATGTTTACCTACTTTCCATCATCCAAAGCTCAAAATCCATGGTCACTGGAGAAATAACTTTCCTTGAAATAAGTGAAAATGGATTTAAAAACACTTTTTGTGAAAGTGTCGCATGTTGCACCACTGCAACATGCGATAGTGTCTCATGTTGCTAATTCATAGGGTGCGACATTGTTTTAAAGGGAGGAAAAAGGAAGAAACTCACGAAGTTTCTAGAGAGAATAATTTTATATGAGGTGTCCTCTGACCAGTTTGGATCTGTAACACACCCACGATGGGGCATACAAATTTTTGATTTTCTTAAAGGACAAAAACTCCATTCATGGTTCCTAATTTGGAAGGTCAGGGAACCAATCCGACCTCCTAGTCAAGGATATACTATTCTGAAGCCAAACATTTCTATGGGACCTTTATGGTCTCATTATATAGTTAAACACAAAACCTTTTGGCTTCTTGGTGCAGGTTTAAGGGCGCCCACGACCTTCCCTTTCGCCCTGCTACGAAAAATTAGAGTGTCGGGCGTTAACTCCTTTTATTTGATAATCCCCCTCTTGATGTGACCTTGGCGATGACCACGTGATTGTGGGAACCTATCCTACCCAATCAACGGTCTCACCTTCATTCCAGGTGGTTGACCTTTCAACCCAGATCAACGGTCCAATGAACCTCTTCTCAATCGGCGGTTGAGATCTCCTCTGAGTCTTCAGACTTCTGAGATCTCAAATCTCAAACCTTCCCAGTCAAGGATCATTCTTAAATATTTTGCGCTAGAGAATCTCTTTGATTCCCTGCTGGAATCTCATGAAAAAATCCACAGGTCCTTTATAAAACTCTGCCTATGCGACTAAGCACTAAGCGTGAGCCTTACCTCCACACGACAATGGGCTATGACCGCACGCCTACGCAAAAGGTGCTTCATGATTTTGCGTGTCGAGACTTTGTGAGTGAGCCAATCCTGACTCCCTGACTCCCGAATGCCAAAAATATATTAACGGATGATAGCTCCTCCCTTGGCCTCTGTCCATGTGACCATTCATCATGATCCGGGGTTCAACTCTTCAAGCGTGTTGGGATTTTGCGCATCAAGCATCCCCGATGAAAATCACCTTTGTTCTCTCGATCCCCAAAATGATGAAATGTCGATATTTTTCTTGGACAATAAAAATCTAGATCTCTCCTTGATCAACGAATGTGACCTTTTCATGAATTCATGCTTCGTAAGTTTTCACAAACTTTCCCTTTGACCTCTTCAAGTCGCGAGTCAACAAAATGATGACCGACTACCATGCATCCCTCCCGATGAATGGTTAGGATCGTAGCGACTCTTCCCCTTGCAAACCTCCGATGTATGTGGATCTTGGTCATGTGTCCTCTGATGATGGATGGTCCTGATGATCTCGAAACTTTGCGTATCACGAAGTCATCTCTTCTCCCATGCACTCTAAAGGACTAAACCTCGTGCACATCCTCCAGATCATACGGCTGTTGGTCCACACACTTCTAGATCCAACGGCTCAGTTCCATTTCTCTGCACACTCTCCTGTGTTCTTGGACGTGAAGTTCAATGGTCCAAATCTTCCCTTTGTATCTTATCCGACGGTTGTTGTTCTCCTCCTCCTAAGCTTTGGCACCTTTCTTCCGAGACTTGGAATATTTCGATGCTTCAAAGGCCTCGACATTTGCTTCCTCTGCGAGACTTGTGACCTTGGGTCTCCTCTGCATTCTGGAAATTCTATACCTCCTGAGATTTTGAAACTTACTCATTTCTGAGGGAACTTGACCCTTTTCTTCCTTAGAAGACTTTTGGTGGCCCTCCTGGCACACTTTGCACTTATGATCCAGGTGGATATTGGTGGCCACCCACCTATTCCACTTGGACCCCCACCATTGCTTCTTTCAGTTTTTCAGTTTTCACACAGTATTGGTCCAGGTGGATATCGGTGGCCACCCACCTTTTCCAAATGGCTCAAAACGACTTTCTGGCAATTTTGGCAATTTACTAT
>SNQJ01S0041289.1:41368-51533 GCA_010110895.2 Picea sitchensis | reverse complement strand
GAGGATGAAAGTATAAATAAGATAGAAATGGTCCCTTGTAGATCATCCTTTTTGTGGATCAATGGAGAGCTTCTTGTGAGAATTTCTTTTGGAGTATTGATGGAGAGCTTCTTGTGAGAGCTTCTTGAGCATTTTTGTTGTGGAACACTTGAGAATATTGAATATCTATAGGTGACTAAGGTAACCAAAGGATATATAAGCCTAATTTCAGAGGGAAGGTGAAAAAAAGAGGGCCGGAATTCAAGGGAGGATAAATTATTTTCATGATGCTTTCTAAGGTATGTTATTTACAGGTCATCTCACCATTTTTCGCAATAAATTTTTTTCTATAATGATTCATACTGTGATATTGATATTCAATTTAGTAAACATATCCATGTATATGTGGTAAAAAATTCAAATTGTGGGTCGTTGTATTTTTGGAGATACACACCATGGAAAATAGGTTTTGTGGCTAGTCCGGAAACTAGTCTAAAACAAGTGTTTCGGGTAAAAACATCATAAATTCTTCATAACAGATCCAAATTCAATGAGACCAATTTTTTTGGTTATATTACAGTATTTAGTATTTTGTGTAACAGTTTCAGATCTATTCAACAAATATTCTGTGTAGGGAATGCTCTACAAGGTCGCTCTCTAGAATAATCCAGAATTCGTCAAGGTATGCCATTTTTGCTATAACTCCTTTTCTGAGAGGTTCCAAGTAGTGAAACCTGGAGGAATTGCATAAAACACAATGAATAACATTTTTTATTAGTTTTATATCTTTATTCATTACAGGTACAAAGTTATGACTATTTCAAGTTAGGGTTGTTGACTAATCCAAAACTAGTCATGGTTGAGACAAGCAATTGATGAGTTGGCACATACATGAGATGTATAGTTGATGATGTTGGTACATATTGATGAGTCATTATTGATGATTATTTGACACATGATTGGTATATACTTGGTACATGGTTGGATGCACCTTTTTATGGTACAGGTTGATTACAGGTTGTTTGGAACAGGTTGGTGAATGGTTGATGCACTTGTTTATGGTACAGATTGATATCTGTTGAGGATTGTTGCCCCATCTCAGTTGGTTCTGAGGGTGTAAGTCGAGTCTTGCATTATAGATCTAGTGCTCTTGTAGAGTTGTACTCTATTTAGTTGTTGCTGAAAAACCCCAAGGATTGTAGTCCGTAATAAAAAGAAAATTGTACATACATCTTGTGTCATTTGTTGATGATATATTGTTGATATATGTTACTAATATGTGTTGAAATTTAACTTGTTATAAATGACAGAAATGATTAATGAGTTAATGGTTATTGTTAACTAAAGAGTTTTGGGAAAAAGATCCCTACACTATTCACCCCCCCCTCTCAGTGTAGTCAGTGTGTCCAACAATTGTAACACCCTGTTTCCCCCAGCTTGTAATTAACCATAAAATAGGATTACCATGTTGTGGCATGGGAATGACGTAAATGTATTATTGTTTGAGTTTCCAATAACTGACTGTGGGGGGTGAAGCCCTAAAATTACTGGCCATGATATCATTAGAGGAAGAATGTGAAAACTATACGAGAGGGTTCATTATACCAAATAACCCCAAATTTCCCTTAATGAGGATGACAAACCTCCTTCAGATCCTAAGGAGAGATATCAATTAATGGCGAAAGGACCAGTGGTTGAATTATCAACCACCCCCATGAATGGGAGCATGGTGTAGCTGCAAAATGTCATCCTGAGGTGCCATAAGGACCTGCAGACCTGAGCTTCCTTCTGACAGAAGGAACGTGATGGGTCAGGAACCTTCCGAAAGAAGGAAGGTAAGATAGATACACACGGACAACCATAGAAGGGACACGGGACGAGAGCACGAGATCGTAAGGGAGATGCAGGGATCTCTCTAGGTGATAATGAATAGAAAGCCATGATCTTGATGTTGAGTGAGCATCTAATAAACCTCGTTGAGGCCTTAACAAAGAGAAATATCTTAAAGTTGCAGAGAACAGAACCTGAGCAGAAGCTGAACAGAGAAGGAATTCTTGAGAACTGCGAGAGTTCCTTGGTGATATCATGGCTTGGCACGTGGGTGGTTAGAGTGCTAAGAATTAATGCCTCTGAGCCTATGGTAGGGTGGAAGGAAGAACACTCACAATTGGTTAGTTGGCTACCACCTGTAATAGATAAGTAATCGCAAATCTTGTGTATTTAAGTGGTACTATGAATTAAAGTTGGATATCCTATGAATGTTGCAAGGATGGATATGTTTTCTTAATGATTATAATGTATCCCTTTTATTCCTTCTTGATTGTGTAATTAGGCAAGTAGGAAATAGTATGAATTGGACGTGTTTTTATACTCATAAATTCTTGCGTTCCGTTGTGGCTTAAGCCAGATCCATGAACTATGAGTTTGTCGACCTTAGGTATAGTTTCATGCACGCATGTCGACCCTCCTATTGTTTTGAGTCCCTTGGAGGACGGAGTGGGTTAAGCTCAGGAGAGGTAGTGCAGATACACACAGGCACTCTGTGAGGTAAGCAGAGACTGAGAACCACTTATGTTCTAGACTAGATGGAGTGCAAGAATAGCGTAGAAGACCCTTCCAAGCGTTAGGTTCAAGACAAAGAGCGCAAAAATATTAAGCCTTTCAGAGCCAACAAATCTCAGGAAGAATAGTGAGGTTCAAGTATCAAAAGGGAATATCCTTTCATTTCAAAGATGAACATATGAGATCCGTTCAGGAGGACCCAGGGTCTATCATGACTGTTAGATTTGAAGAAGGGACACAGGTGTTAATGCCTCAACTCCTTCAGTATTCGCAAGATCGCACACTGGGTGATTTGCACATTGGCACGACTAAACTCTCGAAACTTGAAGTTGCGACGTGATCTGGACTGTAGATCTAAGGATCTATCGGGACCCTCCTTGACCGTCAAATTGGTGAGATCGAGGATTTTCACATCGGGATATTTGCTCGATGGCGCAACAAAAACTCCCGAAACCTGAATTTGCGACGTGATCCAGACCGTAGATATAAGGATCTATCGGGACCCTCCTTGACCGTTGGATTGGCAATATCGGGGATTTTCACATCGATATATTCACACGATGGCACGACAAAAACTTCTGAAACCCAAAGTTGCGATGTGATATGGACCATTGGCTCAAGGAAGGTCATATACCGTCGATCTGATGCAAGCATATTACTACAAGAGTATGTGGGAATTCTAAATTCCCTAAGAACCAAGCTTAGAAGAGATAAGTTGATCCAGATTTATGTAGGAACACAATGAAATACATAAATACACATAAACACAGAGATGCAGTGGAAATAAGACTTCATTTCATTAATAACAAATGACTGAAATATGCTTACAGACGGAATGGAAATAAACTAGCTAGGCGCTGGTAGCTTATCTCTGAGAAGAGATGTGGCCGCTACTNAAGTGACCTAAAAATGGGTTAAGTGACCTAGAGGATGAAAGTATAAATAAGATAGAAATGGTCCCTTGTAGATCATCCTTTTTGTGGATCAATGGAGAGCTTCTTGTGAGAATTTCTTTTGGAGTATTGATGGAGAGCTTCTTCTGAGAGCTTCTTGAGAATTTTTGGTGTGGAACACTTGAGAATATTGAATATATATAGGTGACTAAGGTAACCAAAGGATATCTAAGCCTAATTTCAGAGGGAAGGTGAAGAAAAGAGGGACGGAATTCAAGGGAGGATAAATTATTTTCATGATGCTTTCTAAGGTATGTTATTTACATGTCATCTCACCATTTTTCGCAATAAATTTTTTTCTATAATGATTCATACCATGATATTGATATTTCATTTAGGAAACATATCCATGTATATGTGGTAAAAAATTCAGATTGTGGTTCGTTGTAGTTTTGGAGATACACACCGTGGAAAATAGGTTTTGTGGCTAGTTCGGAAACTAGTCTAAAACAGGTGTTTCGGGTAAAAACATCATAAATTATTCATAACAGATCCAAATTCAATGAGAACAATTTTTTTGGTTATATTAAAGTATTTAGTATTTTGTGTAACAGTTTCAGATCTATTCAACAAATATTTTGTGCGGGGCATGCTCTACAAGGTCACTCTCTAGAATAATCCAGAATTCAACAAGGTATGCCATTTTTTCTATAACTCCTTTTCTGAGAGGTTCCAAGTAGTGAAACCTGGAGGAATTGCATAAAACACAATGAATAACATTTCTTATTAGTTTCATATCTTTATTCATTACAGGTACAAAGTTATGATTATTTCAAGTTAGGGTTGTTGACTAATCCAAAACTAGTCATGGTTGAGACAAGCAGTTGATGAGTTGGGACATACATGAGATGTATAGTTGATGATATTGGTACATATTGATGAGTCATTGTTGATGATTATTTGACACATGATTGGTATATACTTGGTACATGGTTGGATGCAGTTTTTTATGGTACAGGTTGATTACAGGTTGTTTGGAACATGTTGGTGAATGGTTGATGCACTTGTTTATGGTACAAATTGATATCTGTTGAGGATTGTTGCCTCATCTCAGTTGGTGCTGAGGGTGAAAATTGAGTCTTGCATTATAGATCTAGTTCTCTTGTAGAGTTGTACTCTATTTAGTTGTTTCTGAAAAACCCCAAGGATTGTAGTCCGTAATAAAAAGAAAATTGTACATACATCTTGTGCTCTTTGTTTTCCTTGTGGTGATGACTTGTTGATGATATATTGTTGATATATGTTACTGATATGTGTTGAAATTTAACTTGTTATAAATGAAAACAATGATTAATGAGTTAATGGTTATTTTTAACTNTGAGCAGAGTTCATAGACTTCCAGTGTGGGGAGTCAACCGTCAGATGGGAAGAGGGAGTTAGCCCCTTCTAGTTTTGACAAAAGACCTAGTTGGTATGAGCTGACATTGATGGATGCTAAGGAGTAGGAGAAGGCTCCTAGGACTGTAGACAGGTGTAACACCCTGTTTCCCCCAGCTTGTAATTAATCATAAAATAGGATTACCATGTTGTGGCATGGGAATGACGTAAATGTATTATTGTTTGAGTTTCCAATAACTGACTGTGGGGGGTGAAGCCCTGAAAGTATTGGCCATGATATCATTAGAGGAATAATGTGAAAACTATACGAGAGGGTTCATTATACCAAATAACCCCAAATTTCCCTTGATGAGGATGAAAAACCTCCTTCAGATCCTAAGGAGAGAAATCAGTTAATGACGAAAGGACCAGTGGTTGAATTATCAACCACCCCCATGAATGGGAGCATGGTGTAGCTGCAGAATGTCAGCCCGAGGTGCCACAAAGACCTGCAGACCCAAGCTTCCTTCTAACAGAAGGAACGTGATGGGTCAAAAACCTTCCGAAAGAAGGAAGGTAAGATAGATACACACAGACAACCATAGAAGGGACACGGGACGAGAGCGCAAGATCGTAAGAGAGATGCGCGGATATCTCCAGGGGATAATGAATAGAAAGCCATGATATTGATGTTGAGTGAGCATCTGATAAACCTCATTGAGTCCATAACAAAGAGAAATATCTGAAAGTTGCGGAGAACAGAACCTGAGAAGAAGCTGAACAGAGAAGGAATCCTTGAGAACTGCGAGAGTTCCCTGGTGATATCATGGCTTGGCACATGGGTGGTTAGAGTGCTAAGAATGAATGCCTCTGAGAATATGGTAGGGTGGAAGGAAGAACACTCATAATCAGTTAGTTGGCTACCACCTGTAATAGATAAGTAATCGCATATCTTGTGTATTTAAGTGGTACTATGAATTAAAGTTGGATATCCTATGAATGTTGCAGGGATGGATATATTTTCTTAATTATTATAATGTATCCCTTTTATTCCTGTTTGATTGTGTAATTAGGCAAGTAGGAAATATTATGAATTGGACGTGTTTTTATACTCATAAATTCTTGCGTTCCGTTGTGGCTTAAGCCAGAGCCATGAACTGTGAGTTCGTCGACCTTAGGTATAGTTTCATGCACGCATGTCGACCCTCCTATTGTTCTGAGTCCCTTGGAGGACGGAGTGGGTTAAGCTCAGGAGAGGTAGTGTAGATACACACAGGCACTCTGTGAGGTAAGCAGAGACTAAGAACCACTTATGTTCTAGACTAGATGAAGGAGCGCAAGAATAGTGTAGAAGACCCTTCCAAGTGTTAGGTTCAAGACAAAGAGTGCAAAAATCTTAAGCCTTTCAGAGCCAACAAAGCTCAGGAAGAATAGTGAGGTTCAAGTATCGAAAGGGAATATCCTTTCATTTCGAAGATGAACATATGAGATCCGTTCAGGAGGACCCAAGGTCTGTCACGACCATTAGATTTGAAGAAGGGGCACAGGCGTTAATGCCTCGACTCTTCAGTATTCGTAAGATCGCACATCAGGTGATTCACACGTTGGCACGACTAAACTCTCAAAACACGAAGTTGCGATGTGATTCAGACCGTAGATCTAAGGATCTATCGGGACCCTCCTTGACCGTCGAATTGGTGAGATCGAGGATTTTCACATCGGGATATTTTCTCGATGGCATGACAAAAACTCCTGAAACCCAAATTTGCGACGTGATCCATACTGTAGATATAAGGATCTATTGGGAGCCTCCTTGACCGTCAAATTGGCAATATCGGGGATTTTCACATCGATATATTCACACGATGGCACGACAAAAACTTCTGAAACCTGAAGTTGCGATGTGATATGGACCATTGGATCAAGGAAGGTCATATACCATCGATCTGATGCAAGCATATTACCGCAAGAGTATGTGGGAATTCGAAATTCCCTAAGAACCAAGCTTAGAGGAGATAAGTGCAAAGTGTGCCAGGAGGGCCACCAAAAGTCTTCTAAGGAAGAAGAGGGTCGAGTTCCCTTAGAACTTGGTAAGTTTCAAAATCTCAGGAGGTATAGCGTTTCTAGAACACAGAGGAGACCCAAGGTCACAAGGCTCGTAGAGGAAGAAAATGTTGAGGCCTTTGAAGCATCGAAATATTCCAAGTCTCGGAAGAAAGGTGCCAAAGCTCAGGAGGAGGAGCACAACAGCTGTCGGATAAGCTACAGAGGGAAGATCTCGACCATTGAACTTCATGTACAAGAACATAGGAGAGTGTGCAGAGAAATGGATCTGAACTGTTGGATCTAGAAGTGCATGGACCAACAGCCGTATGATCTAGAGAATGTGCACGAGGTTTAGTCCTTTAGAGTGCATAGGAGAAGAGCCGACTTCACGATACGCAAAGTCCTGACATCATCAAGACCATCCATCATCAGAGGACACATGACTGAGATCCACATACGTCGGAGGTTTGCAAGGGGAAGAGTCGCTACGATCCTAACCATTCATTGGGAGGGATGCATGGCAGTCGGTCATCATTTTGTTGACTCGCGACTTGAAGAGGTCAAAGGGAAAGTTTGTGAAAACTCACGAAGCACAAATTCACGAAAATATCACATTCGTTGATCAAAGAGAGATCTGGATTTTTTATTGTCCAAGAAAAATATCAACATTTTAGCATTTCGGGGATCAGGATAACAAAGGTGATTCTCATCGGGGATGCTCGATGTGCGAAATCCCAACATGCTTGAAGAGTTGAGCCCCGGCTCATGATGAATGGTCACATGGACAAAGGCCAAGGGAGGAGATATCATCTGTTAAGATATTTTCGGCATGTGGGAGTCAGGGAGTTAGGGTTGGCTCACTCACAAAGTCCCGACATGCGAAATTGTGAAGCACCTTTTGCGTAGGCGTGAGGTCATAGCTCGCGGTCGTGTGGAGGTGAGGCTCGCGCTTGGTGCTTAGTCGCACAGGTGGAGTTTCATAAAGGACCTATGGATTTTTTCATGAGATTCCAGCAGGGAATCGAAGATCTTCTCTAGCGCAATAAAGTTAAGAACAATCCTTGACTGGGACGGTTTGAGATTTGAGATCTCAGAAGTCCGAAGACTCGAAGGAGATCTCAACCGCCGATTGAGAAGAGGTCTGTTGGACCGTTGATCTGGGTTGAAAGGTCAACCACCTGGAATGAAGGAAATACCATTGATTGGGTAGGATAGGTTCCCACAATCACGTGGTCATCGCCAAGGTCACATCAAGAGGGGGATTATCAAATAAAAGGAGTTAACGTCCAACACTCTGGTTTTTCACAGCAGGGCGAAAGGGAAGGTCGTGGGCGCCCTTAAACCTGCACCAAGAGGCCAAAAGGTTTTGCGTTTAACTATAGAATGAGACCATAAAGGTCTCATAGAAATTTTTGGCTTCATAATAGTAGATCCTTGACCAGGAGGTCAGACTGGTTCCCTGACCTTCCAAATTAGGAACCATGAATGGAGTTTTTGTCCTTTAAGAAAATAAAAAAAATTATGCCCCGTTGTGGGTGTGTTACAGATCCAAACTGGTCAAAGGACACCTCATATCCAATTCTTCTCTCTAGAAACTTCATGAATTTCTTCCTTTTTCCTCCTTTTAAAACAATGTTGCACCCTATGAATTAGCAACATGAGACACTGTCGAATGTTGCAGTGGTGCAACATGCGACGCTTTCACAAAAAGTGTTTTTAAATCCATTTTCACTTATTTCAAGGAAATTTATTTCTCCAGTGATCATGGATTTTGAGCTTTGGATGATGGAAAGTAGGTAAACACTATCATTTGTGACAAAACAATGTGTAACAGAATAGCCCCCAAAGTATGAAGTTAGAAAGGGGGATAGATGAAATACTTTGTCGTGTGGGTATTGAAACGAAGAACACATCGGTTGGGGACCTATCAACAACAAATAAGGAATTACAATATCATAATTCAGTAGGCATTCCCATACTCATAATACAAATGACTCAAAGGATAAGTTCTTGCATACAAAGATCCATGTCAAATATGATAGGTCATGGCCACCAATGCTACATTGTGGATCCATGCCAATGTGTCTCAAATATGAACATAGCCACCAAGGATACATTTTCGATCCATGTAATAGTACATACTAAAAATAATCCATCACAACCTAGATCTATCAGATATAATCCAGGGTCTTCATCTCCACCATTCCAAAGTACAAATCTAACCATGTGAATAAAGGTATCGAAGTTGAACATGGTAGAAATCATCTTATTACCGGTCAATGGTGAAAACTTTTAACAGATGCGAAAGGAACCATCAATGATGACTATATACCTTAAGTTACACAAGTACATTATACTAAGTGTGAATGGATGAGTTGAAGTCGATCACCATAGAATAATTTGATCGAAGGTCAATGATGAAAACCTATTGTCGAAGGCCAAGAAACATGGCATTGAGGCATGCAAGTCCTAAGGTACTGAAAGTTTCTAAACCATCTTACTAGATAATATGTTGAATTTGATAGGAAGTGATTCGTCACAGGAGGGCCTTGATGTATCCCCCATCAACGACGTGAAATAGGTACAATGATTTGAAGTAGATTAGAATATAGAGTGATTTAGGACTGATTCATGGATGGTTGATATTGTAAAAATGGTTGACGCAATAGAATTTTTTTTTGTTGGAATTATCTTGACCATATTGATGAAACGACAACTCTCTTGGAAGAACTAACTTTAAATGAGGATCACAGACCAAAATATAAATTTGGAGAAAATTATGATCAACAAGAGACAAGTGGATTTCCCAATCTGACATGAGGAGTGAAAGAGTGCCATCTTCAAGAGTGACTTGCTGCCAAAAATTAATACATATATAATACAAGTTCCCTTCCCAATTTCCCCCCAACATTTATGGTGAGTACCTCTTTATTTTTACAGAAGATTGAGGAGGATAGCATATTCTTGTACTATAAGCTCATCCTTCAGATGATTCCTTTAGAGTATTTTTAACAAACCCTTGGAAGGAGTGGTTCAATCCCATATGGGTCTTTCAATGTACATTTTACGAGTCCAAAAAAAGTAAACTCGATGGTTTTTCATGTTTAGGGAGTTTTGAAAAACACTTAAAGGAAACTCCAAGATTAAATTTTTCATAAATTTAGTCACCCAAGTCCGAAAAATTATAAAATAATATCTAGGAGAACTCTTCTAGCCATGATTGACTAGAGTATTCATTTTTCACAATTAATCATACTCAACCCGAAAAAGGGTTAACCAAATACTCAATAGATGCTCTTTCAAATTAT
>SNQJ01S0041289.1:0-41231 GCA_010110895.2 Picea sitchensis | reverse complement strand
GTTTTTGTAAAAACTATAAAAAACATACTCGATCGCAACTTTATGTTTCAAACATTTGACCCATAACCTGCACAATCTACAACAAAACATCAATCTTGCTCAAAAAATAATGTCAACCAATAAGGCACTATATAAAAATGGTAAAAAGGAAATAGAATATCAAAAGGAATATTCCATTCTTGGTTAAAATAGAGGCAAAAGTAACTTATGTTTACCATTTGTGTTTTTTACCTCCCAATAGTGAAAAAAAACCAATTTGGTTGATTCTTCAAGCGGTGATTGCATGCATACTTGGGGTCAGTTTTGAATCTCATTTCTTCCAGGTAATAAATCTTCCTCTCTTCTGCAAATTGATGGTCAATATTTTAAATTTCAAGCTAGTTTTAGGTGTTTTCAGGATTGTTCCCAAGCCCTAAAATGTGTCTCCCAGGTGTCACAGGGCCTCCATATCGAGGACCGTAACACTTAAAACTATCACAGTCCCACTTTATCAGGAAGTGTGACAATGTTTCTTTTTGTGTAAAAACAAGGTGCGCACTTGTAAAACTCAATTTTTTTTTTTAAATTGTGAAGATTGAAAATTTTGGATGTTGTTTGACAAATAAGTTCTTCACTTGTTGTTTGCAGACTTTTAGTTAGACAAAATGTTGGAATGGAAAGAGAGGGAGAATGAAATGGAAGACCAAATCGCAGGCAATAATCCAAACACCATGTTGGCTCTCTGTAGGTGTGGTTTGGAAAAATGCTTCCATATTCACGACATCAAGGCCCAAGTTCAACTATTGGAGTTCCGGGTAAATATGTGGGAGCCTGATGAACAAGTTTTCAAGGTGGGAGTTCACGATCTGACCTCGGAAACTGAGGAAATTTATTTCGTTACTAGGATCTCAAGCAGAGGAGAGCGAGTGTCTTTGTATGGATCTAGGGGAGGTGGTGAAAATATGGAGAATTACATCTCTCAACATTGTGTTGCTAGAACCAGGAAGAGCAGTGGGAAAATTCCCATAAAGAACGTTAGAGATATATCCTTAAGAACGATTATTTTCACCATCACTCGAGTTTTCGGAAGTGCATCTCCTCACCTAGCTACCAACTCTCAAATGCACTACATAGTTGGTTGTATGGTACCAAGAGTATTTAATTGGTGCAAAGGGATACTTGAGTGCATGAAAGATTAGTTGACCAAGTGAAAAACTAGTCGTTTGAAGAAATTCGGTTACAGTTCAATTTTGGTATCCTTATTTCTCAAAAGATTTCCATCGTTATGTTTGCAGAGCATGGAGTTGTATGAGGACCTTGACCTGCAAGAGCCTCATATGAAGAGGTGGGTGGACATGATGACGTGTCATGGTGGCAACCCAATAGTTTTGTACGATGAGAAGTTCTTTAAATGGATGAAGAAGAAACTCATCATGATCGAATACTACGCATATACATGGATGGACTTCTGAGGAGATCCAGACATATTCCTTCCCTAGGGGTATTAGTGGAATGATTCAGGTAAAAAAGAGACCATTTTTTTTTTTAATTTTAAAATTTTAAATGTTTTTGTTGTATTTAGACATATTTTGTTTTCATCATGCAGATATCGGGTCGAGTAGACCATATGGGACTTCACCGATATAGAGGTGAGATGAGAAGGATGCAATGTTTGTTGCTTGGGATCTTAAATCAATAGAGGATCTCAAGGAGATAGAACACAACCTCAAGGGTTTGACCTTGGGTATACCAGATATTCAGATTGACGATATGTCGCGACATTACCAGTGACATACTACGGTAATATCCAGACACATATCTCATTTTCTTCGACTAGTGGGTCAGGCCATAGTATGCTACCACAAGCATTGTGGACCTATAGATGACTAGGATCCTTTTAGTTGTTTGGTTATCAACATGTATTGATATAAAATCCATAGGCTTCATGTTGTCCCAACACATTTTTTAAACATTTTGAAAGATTAATATAAGACGATTTCTACTTTTGTTCTATTTGGTGCAAATGTGAATTTTACAAATGTTGCAAATCTCTATCTAATACATAATTAGATAAAGAATTTGTTAATGCATTTAGATTTATTGGAATGTGTTGATACTCTAAATAGTAAAACTCTCTTTCTAAGAGACGAACCCTTAAATATACTCATAAAAGAGTAGGACTTCTGATAGAATAAACATTACTTAACTGTAGTACTACAATTTGAGAGTCAATTCGAACAACCAAGAGAGGAATTCCAAGTGAAATAGCTTCAGCCAATAGTTCAATAATGGTGTTATATTCCGCGATGTTTTTAGTCGCACAACGAAGACATATACCATGTAGACTTATCAACTCATCAATAGGCATGTAGATTTCCCATGCAACAGAAGCAAGGTTCTGAGTACTGCGGCTAGCACCATCAACAAATAACATAAGGTGAAGGGAGCGTTGACATCTACAAACCAAGCACAATGAAAGATAAGAAATAGACAAAAATCGTTGAAAAACATGATAATAACACACCAAACTATGGTACAATATATACAAATCTCTCGTGTAGAATGACTCTAGGCATAATACTTCTTCAGGTAAAGCCCATTCCAAGGTTCATCCAAAGGAATCCCATCACAATCCACTAACTCGTAGGCACCTTTCTTTAATACACATTTAAAACTATAAGGGTCGTGCCACATGGGCTCTAATTTACCTACACCTAATATTTCACGATATTGATCATATAATAGGACCAAGTCACCTTCAGAAAACACATGACGTCTAATAGTTTTATCATATTGAGCTTGGACACATTTCTTATGGGTCTCATTAGCCATAGCGGCATCAAAACAAGTTTCATCTAATCATGTCAAGTACAAAATACGTTCTTCCTCAATGATGGTATTGGGAAGTAATTCGATGACTAGTTTCAAAGCTGGTATTTTTCATTCAATCGACAACATGAATTCTAAACCATATACCAGCTGAAATGGAGTAAAACCCATGGTTGTTTTGACCGAGGTTTGATATGCCCATAATGCCAAAAAAATCATTGTATGCCAATTTGATTTGTGAATCCCTATCATCCTACGAAGAATCATTGTCAAAACTTTATTTACTACTTCAACTTGACCATTGGCTTGCGGATAGTAAGGGTTTGAGTTTTCATGTCGTAAACCCAACATGGCAGTTATTTATGACATCGTGTTATTTGGAAAATGAGTGCCATGATCGTTGACAATGGCTTGGGGAACACCAAATCGAGCAATAATGTGATTAAAAATGAAAAGGGTTACAAATTTCCTGGTTTTATTGAATGTAGGCATCGCCTTGGCCTGCTTAGTGAAATAATTCATGGCGACAATAATATACCCATGCTCTTGAAATGAGTGAGGGTTACATTTCATGAAATCAATGCCCCATTGAGAAAATGGACCAGAAGAAACTATAGGGTGCATTGGAGCAGGAGGCGCACATAACTTATGATTGTAGATATTACATGCCTGAAACTTTTGGAATGCAAGGATGCAATCCTTAAATAGGGACGACCAAAAATATTTGTCTCATCTAATTCTTTGGACAGTGTCATACCGAGACATATGACCATCACATACTACGACATGACATTCATTTAGAGCTCTCTCAACCTCCTCATGTGTTAAACACCATCAAAAAATGGAATCAACACCAAAAGGATAAAGGGTATCACCAACAATGATGTATTGTTGAGATTGGTATCGAATTCGAAGTTGTTCAGTGCTAGACAAATCAGGCTGAAATGTTTGGGTTTGGAGAGAGATAATGATATATCCATACCATGGATTTGAAGAACTGATCAGAAAATAAATATTCATCGGGAGTGGAATTTGTTGCCACATTTTCTGTGTTAGTTGAGGGAAGGTCACAAATTAACTCAACAAAAACAAAGGATTTCTTTGACTTGGATTTCTCAAATTCCAAATCAAACTCTTGCAGGATAATGATCCACTTAGAGTATTTTCCCCCCAACACATGTCTAGTCAGAATATGTTGCATGGGGTTGCAATAAAAAATGAGAGTGGTTTTACAAAATAATATATAGTGACAGAAACGTTGGAAAGATTGAACAACAACCAATGCCAATTTATCCACATGTGAATATTTGATTTTGGAAGTGATGAGACTCTGACTTAAATAGTAGATCACATGTTCATCGTTTCATTCATCATCTTGGAAAAGCACCATAGAAATGGTACTGTCATAAGCAACAATGTACAAAAAGTAATCTCAACTATAATCTTGAGGATGTAATAATGGTGTATGAGTTAACACGTGCCTCAAAGAATCAAAGGATTTTTATGCAATTTCATCCCAAACAAAAGGAACCCCTTTATTAAGAAGTCAAGTAAAACCTTTGTTCAGTTCAGCATAGTTTGGAACGAATCGACATAAAACATTTTCCTTCCTTTACACACTTTGGAGTTGGTGTAACGTGGAAGGAGGAGGTAAATTCAGTATGGCCTCAATCTTCTAGGGATCAACACGGATCCTGTGCTTGGATACGATGAAACCTAAGAGGTGTCCTGATTCCACACAAAATAAACATTTATATGGATTTAAGTGAATATTGTAATATTGACATCGAAGGAAAATAGCTTGTAGATGTTGTGGATGATCTTGACGACGCATGGAGTGTATAGGAAAATCATCAAGATATGATTGAACAATATGCTTAATGTCATGAAATGCATAAGACATAGCTCATTGAAAAGTAGCGCCAACGTTCTTGAGTCTGAAAGGAATCTTTTCAACCTAATTTAAGAAGTTTTTCAGCTTCTACTTAATAGCGGTGGATTTTTGTGGATGAACAGGACAAAGATTTTTCCGAACAGGCTTGGCTTCAGGGTATGTCTTAATTTTGTGAATGACAATTTGTGGGTTGATACCAAACATTTCTTCATAAGACAAAGCAAATACATCGTGGATTTCTCGGAATAGGGCCATGTAAGTTTGAATTTTATCAGAGGAACAAGAGGCACCTATATGAATATTTTCCACGACCTCAGGATTTACCAAGATATTGATGGGCATAGTAACGAAGATATTCCATAAATTCCCCGTAGATAAAACATCATGGATTAATATGAGAGTTTGGGAATTCTCAATTTATTCAGATGGAAAGGAAGATTCTAAATGGCTCTCAATAGTCTCGAGCTTAGGGAGAAATGAGGAACAATGATGACCATCATCCCATGAAGTGTCCTCTAAAGAAATAATCTCCATGATACTTTCATTAGTATGGAAAGTATCATCAAGAGGACCAAGAGATGTAGTAGAAATAAGCCAAGAGGAGTGAGAGTATTCATCTAAAATCAGATTTGATCGAGCATCAGTATCATAACTGGCCACAGAGGTAGATTGGATGGCTGATAATCCAACTTAATCAGACTAAGTGGCATTTGGTCGCCATATCGTTCATATTCAGTAGGATTTGGTACTACCCAAGGATCATATGATTCTAGGAAACTACTAGCACTAGTCGAAATCATGTTAATCTGAGTGAAAACAAGAGGAATGTCGGGTGGTGGGAGCGGAGAAATGTCAGGTGTTGGGAGTGGAAAAGTTCCCATTAGTGATGAATATTTTAAAAGACCCACTCCAACATCCTCGTAAATATATGATCTTTGTTCGATTAAAGGAACATTACCAATGCGTGAATCAAAATTAAAGTAGGCAAGTTGGTCTACCATGACTATTTTTCCTTGATGAGGGAAACAAAGTACATGAAACAATGTAGAAACCATGGCGGACATGGCATAAATCCAACTAAGGCCTAGTTAAAGGTTATAGTAGAGGGGTGCATCAACCACTTTGACCTCAACAATACAAATTTTACCTTCTAATTTGATTGGCAATGCATTGAGCACTCCAAAGGGTTTAAAGCGTCTACCATCAAAAGCTTTTAAAGTATTGGGTGATTGATTGAGTGAAGGAGAACAAACAAATTTCCAACAACTAATAAAAATTACACAGGTCGAGGCTCCTTCATCAATAACAGTATGAAAAATTATTTTCATTCACACAATAACTTGGATTTGAAAAGAAAGTTGGTGTGGAAGTCTTGGAAGATGAGTTTCAAAATAAAAAAAACTACCATATTCACATCACTCGGGTCAACTCCACCAATAGCTGACAACAATTATATTTTTTTCACAGGGAAAGTTTGAAGGACTTCAAAGGTCGACATTGAAGAGGGTGCTTGAGCCAAGTCTTCTAAAATATTGTAGATTTGAGCAGCTCGTGTGTGCAGGTTAAAATATGAATTACAAACAACACCTTTTGGAGGTGGTTGGATAATTGTGTCAAAATCGGGTCGATCAATTTGAAGATGACCAGTAGTAGGAGAAGTAGATGTAGATATAGGAGTAGAGGCAGAAGGTTGGCCAACAACACTTCCATTGGAAGTAGGATAGTCTTTGGTCCGTGTTGTTACGAAAACCTGTTCAATATTTTCTCGACACATAAGTACATAAGAGATTTCTGAGGTAGAGGGTTTATCTTGGGCAACCATTTGAGTTTGTTGAGATGGGAAAGGATTGATCAAAATGATGGGTGCGGTTGAAGTTCCTTTAAGGAAATGAGTAACATCGACACAACGTGGAAAATCCTTAGTATAATGTTCTTCTTTGAAAATGAGACAAGAATATTTAGGATTGCGCTTTTGTGTATCCTCAGCAGGTTGAGTTTTGGGTTTCTCTTGTTGTGGGGAATTTTTCTTAGCTTTTCCTTTCCCCTTTTTCTTACTTCCAGGTTGTTGAGATTTACCGGTAGTTATAGACTGGACCACGTTAATCTTGAAAGTTTTACCAGGATTAGTGGCAGTAGGTGAGGTGTTTTGAGTGGTAGCAGTTGGAGTAACCTTAGAGTTAGATTGACCAGAGGGTTTACTCGTAGAGTCTTGGGTAACAAAACCCACCACACCGTCAATGATGTGAGATTTTGTAGGAGGTACAGTAGTTGGATTCATCAATGGGTGAGGAGTCTGCAAAATCGATTCATACAACATGCTATATTGTGAATATACAAGGTCCAAATACTGAGCACAAGTGATATCTTTATCCTCGATTACAACACCACCCATAACGACGGGCAATAGGAGGTAACAATGACTTGGTAAACTAATCTGCCAACTATTGGTCAAGTATATTGGCTTTAATCAAACAATATCATTGTCTCCACTCATGCATATGATCATAAATTTGAGTCGACGTCGACTGTCATAATGAGTTTACAAGTTCGATACCAGTTTCATAATGAATGGGAAAGTGATTCAAAAAATCTATTTCCAATGAATTAAAGTATTGAAATGTTCCTCATTGTAATTCTATGTACCATTTAACAACACTCCCAGTAAGAGTGTGCTGGAAAGGACGTAAATGGATAGAATCATCATTTAAGAAATTGTAAGAACACCATAAATGATAATTCATGACATGATTTGATGGGTCTTCTCCAGGTTTCCCATCGAATTTTGGAATATCACTTGGTAACTTGGCAAGGATAGGAAGCCAAAAAGGATAATGAAAAATGGGATCATTTGTTAGCTGCGATAGGTCGAGTAAGTCTAATGTTTTCATTAATGGTAACTTTCAATCAAACAGAGGTTGTTGAAATGTGGGATATTGGTAAGCATCATAAGGATTATCCCCCAAAGGAGGAGGATATCATTGTTGATGATACACTGGTGCTACAAGCATCTGAGTTCCACTAGGATGATAAACATGAAAGGGTGGCCCCATAGTCATTTGTGTACCAGTATTAGGAGTATGTGTGTGTAATTTTTGGCCAATAGGAACTCGAGTTATACCAGGCCCACCAACTTGAGTTAAATTTTATGGAGTGTGTTAGTGTCGGAAGTCACTCCTGGATTGCTTGCAAGAGCATACCCTGACACCCATTAGTTTAATGTCACGATTTGTTTATAAAGGGATGACCGAATGGAGATAAAGACTCGAGGAGATATTACTCTAACTCAGGGATTGAGTCTAGAATGTATGGGACAAAGGACGTCTTGATCTAACTTCAGCCAGTGGGTTGATTAAAAGATGAGAAGGTGGAAGACTTAGTAAGAAAGGTGAACAAACAGATTTGGGCCACAGGATTTCAGCAGTTTGTAGAAGAAAGACTTTGGATGCAATATCCGCTTGGTTCAGAGTCTCAAGAAACTGAAGGTGGACTTTACTGGACCCTCCAATTCCAAGTCGCTCAGCATTGGGAAAATCACAAGAACTGATTAGAGGCTGCGCAACTATTACAGTGATCCATTACAACATCATCTTATAATAGCTACATCTTGACTTGACCCTCCAATTCCGAGTTTCTCTAACACAGTGTAACAAAGACGTAAAAGAAAACTGGCATTCATAAGACAAGAAGTCTCAAAAGTTCATACATAACCAGAGCATCAGTGCTTCATTAAAGATTTACAACTGGGAGCTCTGCTCAACCATCGATAGATACAAAAATGGAGAAAACTCCTTCATATACTCAAAACAACAACAACAGTAGAATCGAGACATTGCATTGAAAGATTTGCGTCTACATGGCTTCTAACAGTCAACACCTGCAGTCTCTGAATGATCGTGTAACTTATGGCAGAGGCAATCGAACTCCTGACAGTTTCATAGGTGAATCGACGTGCCTTTAATTTGTTCCCGGGCTTTCCCATTATGGTGGAGGCGATGTCTAACCACCACCAACTACTTCAATAACTGCTTCATTGGGATTGAGAATGGCCCGGCCAACTCAGCACTTCTGCGACGTGGAAGACCTTTAGCGCTGCCACCTGGATCAACTGAACGGCCTGATGGATAGGCGGGGAGGCCAGCGCAAGGGATGGGGCGCATAATGGGAGTGGTGGCATCACAACTACGAGGGTGTGATAAGAAGTGACGAGGTATGAGAGGGACGACAGGGGGTAGACACATGGCGGAAGACAATTAAGTGGAGGGGGCAGGAGGTGAGACGTAATGGGCGCACTTGCAGTGGGAGGCTGATGTGGAAAGAGGCGGAGCACATGGCCGACGATGGGTGGATGATGAGATGGGAAAGGGACCATATGGACCATAAGAGGGGAGATGGACACATGTCGGAAGATGAGGAAGGGGCTCGCACAGTTAGGTGGAGAACAGATGGCAAGATTACACGACAAGAAAGACGGCCCCGCGTTGATTAAAACACAGAAAGGCAGAGGATGTCCGGATTTCCTGTGCGCCGTTGATCCGGGCACTCCAATCGTAACTGTCGGAGAGATGTGTCCTCGATTCCGGACCCCCCCCCCCCCTCCGCTTAAAGGTAGAAAGGAAGGGGTTTCCCTGCGGCGCTCGCTGATCCGCACCCAATCAACCGCCGGAGATAAACCGATTCCTCGATCCTCGCTTTCAGGTAGAAAGGAAGGGTCCGAATCACCCTGCATCGCTGATCCGGGCTACGGATCATGGTCGCTTGAAGTACCATCTCGATTCGCTTTAAAGAAAAGCGGGGCTCAAGTCCATGTGTCGTGGATCCCAAGGCCAATCTCTGCTGTCCAAACTTGATTTTCATTTAAACACAAGCACAATGGTATCCCAAACTTAGGGTAAGTGGGTTTTAGCCCATTCATTTCCATTTTTACCCTCCTTACCAGAAATATCACTAACATTTGGCCCCATGGGGGATAACTCGATGCTTTAAGAACACTTTGCGATTCAAAGGTTCTTGCTATTGGCTTATGGAGTCATGCTCAAAAACATCTCATTGCTGAAAATATACAAAAGTAAAGCAAAAAAAAAAGATACATGCTCAAAGAGCTTATTTTATATACAATCCTAAACTAATGGTTTTGACATGTAATAGGGTGAAAGAAAACTTCCACCATAGCCATTCAAGCAGCCTCCTAGATAGAAGCTCCTTCCTCGGCCGATGATCACTACAGATGGTAACCAAGGACAAGAACGGTTGGTTGACTCTTCAACCTCCCATGCGCCCGGAGCTGGAGATGGGATATGGCGGCTCAAAGCATAAGGGAAAAGGGCCCATGTATTCACTCTACGTGGTCATCAATGAGTGGCCAATTCCAGGAAAATGGCGACATGCATTTAATTCTTCTCGCTAATAGCTTGTTCACCCGCGACCAATATCTCCTCGATAAGCACAGTTGATGGTGGACAATCGAATAGGGCTCGCAATTCTCTCGTGGTATTGCTGATCGGCTCAACAAAGAGCAGAATCGCTTCCTCCGTTCTTTTCCCTCTTCTTGTTTTCTCTCCTCCGTGTCCCATTCATATTCACCGGGTAAATAGGGGACTATAAGTGATCATTTTGACTGGCTCTTCAGTATGTTTATTGTGATCGAATGTAGGATAAGCATGTTTCTCATCATCACCATTATTCATCGTAATGGACCTCTATTCTATGATCCTCCGTAATGGTGATCCCATAAAAATAATCCGCTTCGTGGATAAGGGACCGCCAGTTTCAGTTGCTCATACATAATCTTCTCTCTTTAATCTCAGGTAAAAAATATATCGTGAGAAACTCCTTGGAGAAAAAGAGAGGAAACCTATTCCACAATAATGTCTTCTTTACAAACGGGAAAGTCTCACCCGAAAATGGTTAAGTAGGAATATCTGCTTCAACCTGATATCTAGGTGATTCATCTACCATGGACCACATCTTCTATACCAACTCATAATCTCCACAGGAGTCATGTTGATCTTTATGAACATCTTAAAAAACAGACACATCCGATATGATGGCTCTGATGCTTCCATCCCCGAGCTAATCACCACCTACCATTCAACACCTCTATATTTTTGCAACAGATGCTTTCTTCCACAGTAATGGATTCATCATGGACATGGTCTTAAGGGCCAACAGAGGCTTCATGAAGTAAAGAAAACTCTTCACAAATATCTTTCAAACAAACCATCAGATGGATAGTAGTCTCTACAAAATGAATTGAAAGTTGTATGAAAACCTACTAAAGAGAGGATACTCTATGTGGAAGAGACCCACACCATTCAAGAGTAGCACCCTTCAATGAATACCTAAAGAACTTAATCCGGACATCGTTGGCGCGGATATTGTAAGGCTCATGGATAGCCTCATAACCCAAGAATGATTAGCTGGTTCCTCTCAACTTGTTGCATGAAATTCAGCGAGGAAATCTTCCCATTGGTCTCTATCATGAAGTGCATTAGGGAAACTAAGTATCTGGGAAAAGTCACTGAAAGAAAACCTTTGAGATAAAATTTTCTCCATATCAAACCGTTGGAGTTCTCAACATCCTAATCATGGAGTCGCCAGTGAAAAATTTGTAGCTTCAATGTGTCCGGGTCCTTGTTCACCTACTGTGCTACGATCTTAACACATATCAAGTATTCCCAATGAACTTCTCAGTCAGAAAGTAGGTAGTCACAAACCTTCTCGAAAGTTCTCTTAGCTCGGCCGTGTGTCAATAGTGGCCACAACTGAAATGGTAAAGTGGAAACAATGGAGTCACCAAGAGTCACAAAAGTACGTAGAGTAATCAATAATTTGATTTATGATGCACCTTCGTGGACCGGGCTGATCGTTAGTCGCTCGCCTTCGTGGAAAATTGGACCCTTTGTCCTCGGCAACTACGCTGTGTGAATGTTAGGCTGCTTAAAGTCACTCTTTGATTGTTTTTCTGCGTGGCGGTAGAGGACCCACCCACGTACTTAATGTCACCTATCTTGTTTATAAAGGGATGACCGAATAGAGATAAAGACTCGAGAAAATATCACTCTAACTCGGGTGGACCGAAGTCTAGCATGTATGGGATCAAAGGGAGGTCTCTTGAATATAACTTCACCTGCTGATTAAAAGATATGCGTGGAATACTTAGGTAACGAAGGTGAAATCAAACGCCTTTGGCAACAAGCCAAATAATTTAGGTAGAAGAAAGACTGGATGCAAGATCTTCTTGGTTCAGGTTCTCAAGGAACTGAAATGGGACTTGACTGGACCCTCTAATTCCAAGTCACTAAGTGCTGGGAAAATCACAAGAAATGATTAGAGGCTCCGTAACTATTACAATAATCCATTACAACATCATCCTATAATAGCTACAAACTGACTGACCTCCAATTCGAAGGCTTCAATCAAAAGACATGATGTAAAAGAAAAACTGCATTCAGGCACAAGAAGTCTCAAAAGTTCATACATAACTAGAGCATCATTGCTTCATTAAAGATTTACAAACAGGAGCTCAGCTCAACCATCGAGAGATACAAATGGTGAAACGCCATAATTTTCCGTGAAATAACAAGAGAAGAATCGAGATCGCTAGCATTGAAAGCTTATGTCAGACATGGCTTCCGACAAATAACACCTCATAGCCTTCGAATAGGATCGTGTAACCATAGCGCATCGAATTCCAACTCCGACAGCTTATAAGCCAATCGATAGCCTTTAATTGCTACGGCTTTCCCATTATGTATGAGATGGCGTCTAACCACCACCAACTACTTCAATAACCGCCTAATGGATTGAGAATGGCCTAACTTGCACTTCACACGGAAGACCTTGAAGGCCACATGGATCAACCGAATGGTCTGATGGATGTATGCTATGGAGGCTGAGGGATGGGGTACATAATGGAGCTGCGTGGCGCTACAACTACGAGGGTGCGGATAAGAAGGACGAGGTACGAGGGACGGTTGGGGTAGACAGCGGTGGAAGACAATTGCCGGCAAGGGTGAGGTGAGACGAATCTGGGCGCGACTTATGTGGGAGGGATCACGTGGAGAGGTATGCAAGGGCACATGGTCGGCGATGGTGGATGGGATGAGATGGGAAAGGGACCATGCAGAGAGAGGGGAGATGGACACATGTTGGAAGATGAGGAAGGCGCTCGCACGGTTAGGTGGAGAACATATGGCAAGATGACACGACAAGAAAGAGGGCCCCACATTGATTAAAAACAGAAAGACAGAGGATGTCCGGGTTTCTTGTGGTAACTGCTAGATCGGCGCCCCGAATCAGAATCATTTTGAGAAGATGCGCCCCGAACTCCCTTCTTAAAGGGATCACCGCTAACTGCTGATCCGAAAGGCTTTAGATCGTAATGTTGAAGAGGCATACTGACCTGGACTTTAAAGGTAGAAAAGCTAAATTGGGAATCAGACAAGCGTGGGATCCATGAAATCTCACACCAAACTTGATTTCTATTTAAACATGCACGCAATGAAATCCTGTAAACTTAGGGTAAGTGGGTTTTTAGCCCATTCATTTTCATTTTACCCTCCTTACCATAAATATCGCTAGCTTCTATCTCGGAATGAAACATCACTAACATTTGGATACCAGGCTCTACAAAGTTTGGTTGAATAGGAGTTTGTTGGACCAAGAGTGGAGAAAGGGAAGGGTAAACCCTGCATGATTTGGTTGTCCAAAGAGGATTTCCATCCCAATGAGGTTTCAAGTAGGAAAAGATGGTCTTGTAAAAGGATACCCCCCAAGAGGAATAGATGGTCTTACAAAAGGCTGCCCCCAAACATGAACATATATTATAGTAGATTGAATGACAATTAAAGGCACATATATCCCCATAGATGGTTGAATAATGGTCAAATACATGGATGGTCCTACAGACTATAGAATTGGAACACTCATCCCACTCATAAAAATAGGTTGTTGAATATATCCAGAAGCAACATTAGTTTGTGAGGTGTGTACCATACTTGGAATAGACATACTAGATGAAATAGGCATACCAGTTGACCAAGGAAGATAATGATACGTGAGAATTTTAAGCCCTAATGTTGGCTCATTATTCCTTAATTGAGGCATATTAGATTAGTAATGATATTTTATCTATGTTGGCTTCGTGAAATATTAGGTTGTAATGATTAGTAATGTATATTTATGTTGTCTTTAAGACATTATTTGTAATTATAATTCTAGTCTCCCATATACACCAAGGAGACATTTTAATTTTAAATCATCTTGTAATTGAACATTTATGGGCATAAGGAGGTTAAAGTCTCCAAGAGGCTTATTATCCGAATTATCTCTTTTTCAAGGCAATAATTTTCTTTGAGGTTTTGGCATGCTATATTGATGTTTGGTTCTTTTAATCATAAAGTTAGGGGTTCACTGCTACATCTAAGACACCGTGGAACTTTTCTATAACTTTTCTACAATGTCAAGAAACCGCTGAGGGAATTCTAGTATGGATCAAGGCACGCTAGTTCAAAATTGCTTCTCCTGATTCTTATACTTCTGAGATACAAAGTCTCCAAAGCAAAGATAGGGTTATGGAATCATCCTTAAATGAGTCATTGTGAATTTCGCTCTATAAAATATTTTATGTAAAGTTTCAGACCCTTTCCTCCAGAGCTTCAGACATTAGTAAGAAAATCGTGGTAGCCTAGCTTCAAGCCATCTTAAATTTAGAGCATACACCTTCAGATAGGTACTCCAATTAGTCCTATTGATTAGTCTTAAGAAGGTGTTCCGTGTAAAACAAGCATAACTTTGTTAGAGTATCCAAATTGAGTGGGACTAATGCATTGACTGTGGAAAGTCTCTAGTATTTTGGGCAGCATTTTCAGAATTTGAGCATCACTATTTTGTGCGGGGAATTCTATACAAGTCAGATTTCCGGAAAGGCCAAAAATCGGCAGCCAGGAGGAAATTATAAATTCCACCTCTAAGTACATCTAATTTTGATCAGACATATGGAATTGCGTAGAAGAAATATCGTGAGAACTACCTAAAAGAATTTTTCATACCTAGAAGGGCCGAAACTTGGGGATATAATAGAATAAATATTGTTTAGCATAATCACCTCAAAATCAAGACTCAAAAGTGATATTTAACCAACATGCCACCCGTGGGACCTTCTACACCAAATAAGCCTCCAAAATGTAATTGACCTTGATGAAGGTGAAGAAATGCTTAGGGATATAAAATGATTTATAAAAGAAGACAAGAACTAAAGATGAACTATGAGATGAGGGATTCAGCCCAAGTTCTGAGCTGATGGATCTTAATGAAAGCTTTGTTGATTACCTGGAAGATGAATCTCAATGAAACCAAGTTGATGGCATGGATCCAATGGAATCTAAGACTTGGAAGTAATGGAAAAATTTTGGTAATGAAGACACCCAAAGTGAAATTGCATCCCAAGGAATGATGAGGACACAAGGAAGGAATCAAGAATGGAGAAATCTAACCTTTATTTGAAGACCAACCACGCTCCTAAGATTGATGCATGAGGAAGTTTGATGGCAAGGGACCCACCACATGGATACTAGATGGAGCAGGCAATTTTGATCTCCATAATGCCACATACACAAAAGGCACGAATTGCCTCTTTATATTGAACCTAACTGAATTTGTTTGTATCGATATTTATTCCCAAATCACCACTTGGACAATTTTCACAAGAAATGATAGCACACTATTAGGGATACAAGGAGCAATACCCTTTCTTGTCAATTGATAAATCTCAAGGGCTCAAAGGCTCGGAACATTGAGAACTTTCAAAGATTGAATATATAGGTAAACTCCATATCCTGTGATGAGCACTTGATTGATGTATTCTATAGGAACTTAGTTGACAACACCAGTCATTTATATTCACCTTTAAACCCAAACTGGAGAATGTAATTTCTATAAAAAAGGAAATGTTGAGTAAAAATATGGCTATGGCTACTAGAAGAACTATCCTAACATCTAGAGAGAACAATGCTCCTCTCCTAAAACACCTCAACCTGCCATATTGACACCTCAACAATTGGAGGAAAGAAAAGCAAAGGTTTATGATTTAATTGCGAAAACAAGTACAGTAAGGGACAAAAATGTGGTGAGAGAAGAAATTATTCTATGATTGCATGAGGAAGAAGAACAAGAACAAGAACCATCTCATTATGAAAACGTAGAATCAATTATCCCAAGGAAGCACCCCACGATATATCTAAATGCATTGGTTAATTAGCACCTAAAACCTCAGATTAAAGGATATATTAAAAATAAAAAGTTAATAGTCCCAATTGATTCTGGAAGTACTCAATTTCATTCAATTATAAATTAGCCAAAGACATCAATTGTTTTAGAAAGAATTGCATAAGAATGATTTCAGTATGAGGAACTACTAATTGTCGAAAATGTAATAAGTTCAATCTTACTATGGTGGAATATATAATGAATAGTCCAATGGTTTCTATAACCATGGGTGGTGCAAATGTTGTAAGTTAGGAATCCAAATACACCCCATTAGGGAACAAGTGTTTTAAATTCTAAGAACTTTTCATGAAATCTCATTGATAAGAAATTGAGTTGCAGTATCATGTAGGAAGCCCTATATGATAAGCTCTAAAGGCATCGAAAAATTATTGAAAAAGGGGCATCAACATTATTGTCATAATCCATGCTCATTAGATGTTCAAATATCTAAGCCATCTATTCCTCAAGATCTCCAAAGGATCATCATGAAGCATTCCAAAGTATTTAAGATATTCCCAAAGGTCTTCCCAGAAATCAAGATCATGAAATTCAACTAATTACTAGGAGTGTTCCTCTAACATCAGGCCATACAGAGCACCCTTATGCCCAAGAGTGAAATTGAGCACATGGTTGAAGAAATGTTAGAGGGTCGCATTATTAGACCTAGCCAAAAATCTTACTCTGCACAGCAGAATAAAGATTCAAGAAAGATAATGGTGTGTATGTGTCCAGATTATAGAGATCAACAAGATCACTATTAAAGATAAGTTCCCATTCCGTGATTGATGAATTGTTAGATGAACCACATGGAGCACCTATTTCACAAAATTGGATATCCGGTCAGGGTATCATCAGACGTATCATGAAGAAGATATAATCCCAAAAAACAAACATTCCAAACTCATGAAGGCCATTATGAATTTTTAATCATGCCTTTTAATACCATACAAATGCACCTTCCACATCCTGGCTGATGAATCTACTTTCAAGCCCTTCCTTCTGCAAAATTGAAAGCGTTAGTATTTTTATGATATACCAATCTATATGTCTTGGGATAGACTATCATAAACATGTTGGACAAGGTGTGCTACAACTACTGGAAGGAGCAACAACTATATGCCAAACCATCCAAATGCTTGGAGTAAAAGAGGTAGATTATACATTGTATCTCAAATGAAGGCGTCATGGACCCTAACAAGATTAAGGCCATGATGGACCTGGTCGATTCCTTAAAACATTAAAAAAAATCTTAGAGGATTTTTGGTTTGACAAAGTTAATACCACAAGTTTGTTCCTAACCATGGAAGAATAGCAAACACCTTTGACCACACTAACTAAGAAGGACACGCATTTTCATGGACTCCATAGGCAACCAAAGATTTTGAACAACTGAAGAGGTGATGTGTAAAGCTCCTGTCTTGACCAATCTTAATTTCACAAAACCTTTATTGTGGAAATGTGATGCATCGAAATAAATTAGCAGGTTGTCCTAATGCAAGAAGGAAGGCCCCCGGCTTTGGAAAGTCGACCAATCAAGGGAAGGGACTCTAGCACAAACCCATTTATGATAAGGAGCATGGAAACACTACATGCATTGAAAAATGCATGTCCCCGACGAGGTAGGCACCTCTGCTATCGTCAGACTGCTGATAGTCTTAACACTCTTTGGAAACAAAGACTATCTCTAAGAACAAAAATAATGGGCAACCAAGATATTGGGATATGATATTGAAAACTGCCTATAAAAAAGGAAGCAAACAACAAGTTGTGGTAGATGCACTCAAGAAAGGCGATACGAAGATTGAGGCCTTTCTTTGTTTTATCTCGATCATCCAACCCATTGGATAATATAAGCAAGGGAAGAATGGAAAATGAGGTGGACTCTCATTCAAAGGTTGCAGCAGGGTCCTATATCAGATACATTTGCATGGAAAAATGATTCACTGGTGGTACAAAGATCACAGAGATGTATGTAAGGACTCAAACTAAAGGTACCATTGGAATTGTACACCTCCAGAGAGGTAGCGTTCCCATTTTTGAAACCCACCATAGAGTCAAGAAGTTGGATTTTGGGATGGCCTTAAAACTACTGTTCAAAGGTTCAGGCGAATGTGTGGTTTGCCAACAAAATAAGAAACAATTAAGACCCTGTGTTCACAACCATTATCCATCCCAAGTCACTGAGAGGGTTTCATGGATTTCATCATAAAGTTTACTAAATCAAGGAAGAGAGTAGTCATCATGGTGATTGTTGGATAGATCCATCAAGTATGTACACTTTGTGCACCCTCATCCCTTCAAAGCTTTTTGCATAGGTTCCACCGCATTCATGGAGATGTTTCAAAAGCTACATGGCAACCTAAAGATTATTATAAGTGACAGATCCCATATTCACTTGACATTTTGGACAGAATTATTTTCTTGTTTGGTGTACCTAATTCACATAGCTCTTCCATCCTATCATCTCAACTGGTCAAACTAAGATAGTGAACAAATGTCTGGTTACTAGTCAGCTTTGTTTTTTGTTCCATAAACAAACGATTACTGGTTCAAATGGTTACCCTAGGAATGGTGGTGAAGTATAACACTTCCTTTCACACCCAACAAAATGACACCATTTATGGAATCCTTATGGATACCTCCACCTCCTTCCATCATCACTTCTTCTAAAAGAGGCACCTAAGGTTCAAGAAGTGGAAGATCACATCTAGAATCAACAAACAAATTCTCCAAATCTTAAAGGACAACCCCTAATTACATGGCACGTAATCGCATGAAACAACAAGCGCGATCAACATCAGAAGTGAAAGAAGAAGCTCTTTGAAGTAGGGGATTGGCATTTCTAAGACTACAAACTATACAAACAGATGTCCCCTCGCCAAAGCCAGAAGGATAATAAATATCACCAGCACTATGCGAATCTTATAAGGTAAAATATTGGTACTATGGCATACAAATTGAGTCACCAGATCTCACCTAGTACAATCTGCCTTCCATGCTCTACGCTTTAAAGAAGGTTATAGCTAATAAGATCCCAACAAACCATATTTTCCAGAACTTGACGAGGAAGGAAATCATATTGGAGCCCCAGTCATCACCTGACAAAGAATTCACCAACTGAGGAATAGATCCATTTCAGAGTATCTCATTAAATGGGAGGAAACCACCAAAATTTGAAGATTCCACTTTGGGAAGATGAGTCTTGAGCAATGTAAGCATCCGCTGTGAAGTTACTCAAGCATCAGGGACAACACTTGTGTCTCAAGGGGAGGGGCATGTTAAGCCCTAATATTGGCTCATTACCCCTTAATTGGGGAATATTAGATTAGTAATGCTATTTTATTTATGTCGGCTTTAGGCCATTAGTTGTAATTTAGATTAGTAATGTTATTTTAATTATTCGGCTTTAAGACATTTTTTGTAATTATACCTCCTAGTCTCCTATATATACCAAGGAGACATTTTCATTTTGGATCATCTTGTACTTGAACATTTAAGTGGGGTAAAAGGAGGTTGCCCCCTCGAAGAGGCTTATTATCTGAAATTATCTCTTTTTCAAGGCGTTGAGTACTTTTCCTGAGCTTTTTACATGCTATATTGATGTTTGGTTCTTAACAGAGGCACTAGTCAAAGCTATAGAAAAGGTTTCGTTGAGTGATTGATACCCAGGAGGTAGAGAAGGCCCACTAAAATCATAATATATGTTAGATCCACTGTGTATAGAAGTTCCACCTATATTAAGAGGTAAGGTTTACATTTCGATACTTCCTAATATATATGTTGTAGATGTCGACTAATCCATGGACGACATAGTGAAAACAAATGATGGGGTATGTAAAAATGGAGTTCGACGATTGACAATTAAGGATTGACACCAAGTGTTTTCTCGCTAAGGAGATACAGTTGGTGCAAGTAATTGTATAAGAAGAGGTCCTTCTAATTCAGTTACAAGTGGATTAAAATGTAGATGGATCTCTTTTGGGATATCTTCTATAGTAATGAGACTAGCCTCTGAAGAGACAAACTCATGAGACTAACCTATATAGGAGTTAATTCTAACATGTTTGAAATGATAGAGTTTCGAGGAGTTACACATGATGGGATAGATATGGAACTTGGTGAAGGAAACTTATGTTGAGGACTAGAAAGTGAAGGTGTTGAAACTAAACTTAGTGAAAGTGGAGAATTATCAAGTATTTTAGGTTCGATAAGTTCAGGTTCAATAGGTTCAGGACTCAACAAACTATGTGCTTTCAATCACAAGTTCCTCAAGTTCCAAAGTTTCAGCTTGTACTACCTCAGATTCTTCTATTGTTTCAATTTTTTCTGTATTTTCAGGTGGTATAGGTTCAGGTTGTGGAGTCTCAAGGTATGATTTTTCAGGTTGTGATACTTTTGGTAATTCAGGGGGTAAACCCGCATTCTACAGGAACATAGAAAGTGTTCTTCCACTGTAAATTTTACTAACAATTATCAATTATACCTATGATCTACTAAATAAAACAAACAACATTCGCTAAAAATTCTAAGAATCAAACACACTAACAAAATATCTTCTCACATTGACACTCTAGTTGGTGATGAAATCCAACATCGTGGGATCAAAATGAGAAGGGGTTGGGATAGAGTGTGTGGAACAGTTATATTAGCGACCTACTTAATATACTTACACCCTGGTACAAGTTTCCTCACAGTAAAATCATGGGTTACCCTCCAAGAAGCCTGAGTGAGTTTGAACAACATTTGTCCCAGGTAAAACAAAGATTTACCCTTCGTTGTCACCTTGTGTATAAATCATAAAGATAAAATCCACTAAGGTTACCACCTACGACAATAAAAGTCTAGGGAAACAGTCAAAAGTCGGGTATACACGCAAGGGCAGGGAAATTAAGACCTGAAATCCCCTTGATAGTTTCCTCTCAAGTGATCCCCAAGTATCTTTCGACATCATTTGTAATACGTACAGACCACGCCACCAAGACCAACGAAGAATGGTTAATTAATTTGATGGCCCCAATGTGACCTCGTGATTGACCCTTGTGTGAGAAGGGTTACCCATAATAGTGATGTGGAAAATGGATTTCTCTCCCTATCTCAGGATCCCTACAACTAATCTAATGTTGGTTTGCAACCAATCAAAAACTTTTGAATAAATTTTATTAGCATTGATTTTATGGTTGTTGTTTACTCGAGAGGAAAATGGTGTGGACGAGATGATTTTTTGACCAACTCAAAATGATGAAAAGAGATAAAAATGCAATATTTCACTTCAATGAAAGCTATATTACGAGAGGGAGAAACATTTTGATTTCCTGAATACACAATGTCCCAAATTTTCATAAATACTAAGAAATTTACTACTCAAAATAGCTAAAATATTCCCTCCAACTAATGCAATGCAAGAAACACAACTTTTGTTTTCAATAGAAAAGAAACAAATTTCTTTAAAAGAAAAAGCAATCTAGGCAATATGTGGATTTTTTTGTTTATGTTTCAGAAAATAAAGTATTCAAGAAAAAGAAAAACTCTCTTCTCACCAAATAATCCAAAAATAAACAATTAGGTAATATCAATCAAAAGTCAAATTGAACGACACTCAAAGACAAAGCTAAGAGATTATACCTCTTTCATAAGTAAGAAAAAATTGACAAAACAAAGCTAATAATGAAATATTTCAATAATGAAACAAATGGTCAAAATCACACTTTAAATCTGTTAAGAAGACTGTTAGGAAATCCTAAAATTCATAGTAAAAACCAGAGCTTCAATCTGGGAAGGAAAGTAAATAAAAATTGTTCTTTCAAGCAGTGTCACGGGTTACTGTGCCACACAGTGATACAACTAAGAGTGTCGTGGGATACATACTAGTATAGTGCTACAATGTCGCTATGTATCTCAAATGGAGGGTGCAACAGTCAATAAAACTTGGAAAAAAACAAAAAATTATGAAAAGCTTCTAGTGAATTTCAAGATCTAATGCTCAAACAGTACCATAGAATGACTTAGAGAGATAAAACAAGGAAAGGAAGCAAGACCAAAAGAACAAATCAAGAGGATTTATCCCCAATGGAATCACCAAATTTATTTATGGACTAATTAGTCAATGTGGACACAGACTAATCTCCCTAGCTTGGAAACCCAAATCTAGAACAAAACAACACATAATATGTTACTTTCCTTAGATTGATACAATCAAAATATTGATAAGTAAGGACTCATACCTCTTTACTAATGTTTGTCCTCGCTAATTTTAGCTCCTAGCTTGATTCAAAGGCTTTTGAATAGAAAATTGCATAAGAAAACAAGTTAACCAACAAAAGAAACAATAGTGCTTCGACAAATCTATACAAATTACCAAGGATAAATGTAATAAAGACAATTTACAATGAACAATATTTATAGGAAAGAAAACATGTTACTATATTAATAATAATGGAAGAGTTGCAACCAGTTCCTTGGTGTTGTGAGGCTCTTTCCAATGGTTCATTTCTCCAATACCCACATTACTTCCATGAATTCCATCACCATCAATTGAATACTTTGACACAAGAATCCCTCAAGGCCAAAGAACAATCTTCTAATCACAAATCAGAAGCTAAAGCTATCAACCATTATTCACTACTAGTTATTCTCTATTATCTATTAACCTTTTCTCATGAGAGAAGTCTCATTTTATAGATTGAAAAAGAGGTTAGGACAAGAGGTTAGGATCTCCCCAAAATAGGAGTACGGGTGAGATCCAAACCGATTGGAGGACACCTCATATCTGAAGCTTCTCTCTAGAAACTTCACAAATTTCTTCATTTTTCCTCCCTTTAAAACAGTGTCGCACCCTGTGAATTAGCAACATGATACATTGTCGCATGTTGCAATGGTGCAACATACGACACTTAAGAGTGTCGAATGTTGCAGTGCTACAACATGCGACACTTAAATGTGTCGCATGCTGCAATGGTGCAACATGCAACACTTTCACAAAAAGTGTTTTTAAATCCATTTTGACTTCTTTCAAAGAAAGGTATTTCTCCAGTGATCATGGATTTTGAGATTTGGATGATGGAAAGTAGGTGATCATTATTATTTGCGAAAAAATAATGTGTAATAGTTCTGATTCATTAACTTTGCACGAGACAAGCATTAAATATTTCTTTGATTACCGTAACACAAGAAAAATACTTTGGTGGAGAGGAAGGATGAATATTAAAATTTTGAGAACTCTAATCTATGCTTATGGGATTATAGTGAGGAATCTTGAAAAAGTTTCTAAGTATAAATTATTTGCGGATAGAGGAATGATCATATTATAAAAGGAAACATAGAAACTCTACTTCTGCGGTAAAACTAAAAAAAAAAGTGTAAGAAATAACACGGCGGGTAGAGAGATAGGTGGGGCAACAAAATTTTAGGAAATCTATGCTTCCACGATTCAAGAATAGGACTAAGTATGGAAATCTACAGACGGAGAAATACTTAACAAAAATGAATCAATATTTGACCTCTTGCATTCCGCCACTCTGAAGGCAAAATAAGTAACTTTGAGATTTGGAAATTTTCTAAGTAGGGTACATTGGGATAGAAAGAGATATCTTATAGGAGCGATTTAAGATCAACAGTTAGCTCCAATTGCAGGATAGTAACCCCTTGCGGGTTGCTAACAATTTAGAATCTGGAGACCAAATGCCTTCTCCATTGGGCTATGGGGTCAAGAAGATAACAATATACAGAACAAAGAAATCAAATTATGTACAACCAAGAAGAAAAAGATCAAGAGAAGAAACTTTTAAGATGTTTCACATTCATTGGAAACATCAAGGCTATCCCTTTCATGTCTTTGATCATGTAACAATTGTATTCCAAATTGTTTTCAATGATATAAGGCTCAATCATGCCTCTTCACTGTTCTAGGAAGCTTAGTAATAAAATCCATTGTGACAACTTCCCACTTCCATTCTGGAATGGGTAATGGTTGTAACAACGTTTCTAGATGTTGTTGGACTACAGAGAGGGGGGGTAATCGATAATAGAGATTTTAATCCTTTTTAACCATAGTAAATAATTTTTTTTTATCTTTATGATTAATTTACCATTATCATTCAATAAGTGCAAAATAAGTGAACCATGAACAATGAGAAATAATACACACACACAGTACACTAGTATTTTTATGTGGAAACCCAATGTGGGAGAAAACCACAGAATTTTTTTTCTTATATGACTTTAACAATTACATTCATTAGAAGAACGAACTTCCTTTTTTTTCTAGTTGCAACTAGAAGGAAGCTCCAACCCCCTATATTTTCAGGCTACAAACTGAGGGAAGCTCCATCTCCCCAATTCTCTAGATACAATCCCCTATGTTCTCTGTCTACAACTGGAAGGTGGCTACAACCACCTATCCTTTCCCCATCCAACCGCCTTGGAATATAAGTGTCAAAATGATGAAACCACTTCCACACTATCACTGTGAGATATACCACTATAAACATATACCAATATGTCCCAACAACCTGTAACCAAACTATACCAATAGCTTGTAATCAACATGTACTAGAAGTTAACCTATACCAACAAATACCAATAGGTACGCGACTTGTATATGTTGCAGCTCGCGTATGTATGTGACATTTCTATACTACAACCCACATATGTACACAGTTTGTCTATACTGCAGCCTTTGTACACCTTCAGAAAGCTAGGGTTTTCACCTTCTTGAACCTCAAACATTTTGTTGCCTCGATCAAATCAACCTATAACTTATCACTATGTCCAATCTGTAGTTGTTCCCTATGCATACATCATCATACATATCCCTTAACAAAGTGCATCTATGTCTCTCTAGTCATGTGCCATACAGTTGTATACAATCATGATCAAATGTAATAACCTTCACGTGGAATATACATCAAACGCTCACTGATATGCAACCTCAAAGTACACTAATAACTTCATCAACACATCACAACCAAAAACCTCAACCATGTACCAAGAAACACAATATATGCCTCAACACTCAACCCAACAAGATGTAACAATAATGAATACCAACCTCACCAGTGCTATATTTTTGTAGATCTAGCTCATACAATAAGTTCCATACAACCAACAACCTCTATATGAAAACTTATCAAACTCCCATAACCATATCTCATGTAGACAACAATATCCAACTACATAAAAGAATATGATATACCTTTTGAACCTATAGATAGATATATTGTACCTAATCACTTAAGACCTTCCTGGAAACTTGATTTCAGATGCTGAGAACCCAACACTCTCAACAACTCAAGATTTCATGGATTTTTCAACTGTATGTGCCCTCCTTTACTGCTAGCCTGCATATGTAGGCGACCTCTTCCACTGCAACCCATGTACACCTCAAAAAATAGGATTTTTTTAGTATTTCTACAACTTTGAAACTTTTGTCGTCAACCCTTCTTTCTACCTCAAACTTGTGTAACTTGAGATGTATCGATGAGTACCTGCAATAAACCTTAGACAATAATAGATATTCAATGTGCTCAATAGGTGAAAATAGGAGACCCTTTCTCTCTTATTTATACTCTCCAAGTAGCTTCCTCAAGGGATTACCTTCTAACTAACTTAACCCAACTTCCTTCTTTCAAGGATAACCCACTTCTAATCACTTGTCCACTTATAACCACTTTATCCACAAATAGTAAACTCACCACTTCTGGTTGCAACTAATTTATTTTTAATTATTTTCTTTTTGCAACAACTTAACTCATGATTAAATCCTAGTCACAACCACTTTGACTAGTAAACTTCTTCTAGGATATTCTCTAATAAATTGAATTCTTTGACCTTCTAGGGGCTTCTAGACAACTCATAAGGGTTCTCCAACTTCAAAAGGGCATAACTCTATAACCGTGAGGAGTTATGTGGCATTCCACATATCACCGAAAATGAAATGACATGTACTATCCATATAGTATATTCTTACCTGCAAATACATTGATATTCATACCTTTATACCTCAAAAAATCTTGAGTCCCTTAAACATACTATTGGGGCTACCAGAATTTTCTACCGAACTTGCTTCAAGGGTTGACATCAATGAAAACCAACCCAATTAATCAACAATATCCCCCTTTGGCATTAATGGAAACACTTTGATGCAACAATGAAGTCATATCGCTCATTATCCCCCTGGAAACATGCCTATGTGCTCTCGCTCCAAGCATCTTATTCTCTATCCATGCATATGATAAATCTCTCCCCCTTTGACATCAATGGAAAAGATGAATTTATGTCGGAGTTTCTCCCCCTAACTGAATTTTCCTTGGGGCTTCTCCCCCTGACTAAACACTTCCTGAAATAGCTCCCCCAAACTGAAATGTCCTCTTTATGTTGCTTCATCATGTAAATCTAAGACATATAAGAATAACATTAAAAATTCATTGCGGGGAAGAAACTATTCCTAGTTTCTAATGCAGATACTCAAAGGCTTCGATTGGAAGTGGTTTTGTAAAGATATATGCAATATGTTCTTTGGTCCCAACATACTCAACTCGAATGTTCTTCTCTACAACCTATTCCCGTAGAAAATGATACTTTATTGGAATGTTCTTTGTCTTGTAGTGCATCACATTGGATTCTTTGAGATACTGATGGTGCTTGTATTATCACAATATATCGAAATGGGCTCATCATACTCAACTTGTATGTATGTTAAAATTTGTTTCATCCATAGAACCTGTGTACAACATGTTGTTGTTGCAATATACTTTTATTTGGCTGTAGACAATGATACTGATGATTGTTTCTTTTTTAACCAAGATATCAATAACTCTCCCAAGTACAACTATGCTCCACTTATACTTCTTTGGTCACCAATGCAACCTGCCCAATCTGCATCTGTGTAGGCAATAAGTGATAGATCCTTTCTTTTTTGATACCATAATCCAAATTCTTTTGTACCCTTGAGATATTCGAATATCCTATTTACTTCTAGAACATGTTATTCCTTTGGTGATGCTTGAAAACATTCCACTTGTCCATTTGTCTGCATTACATTTTCTCTAGATGATGTCACATAAAGTAAGTTTCCAATCATTGACTTGTACTGCCTCTGATTTGTAGAATTTGAATCATCATATTTACTTAACTTACAATTGGTCTACATAGGAGTATTTATTGGTTTGCAATCTTCCATTTTGAACCTCTTTAGAATTTCTCTGATATACTTGGTTTGAGAAATAAAAATGCCTTGGTTTCTTTGACATATCTGAAGACCCAAAAATAAGGATAATTCTTCTAGTAATGTCATTTCAAATTAATTCTACATATCCTTTGGAAAATTCTGGCCCATCCTGTCATCATCACTTCCAAAGATAATATCATCAACATAAACTTCACTTAACAAAATGCTATCTTGATTTTCCTTGATGTATAGGTTGTTGTTTGCATTTCCTTTCCTGAACCCTTGTTGTTGTAAATATATGTCTAGTCTGGAATACCATGCTCTGGGGTCTTGTTTAAGACCATAAAAGGCCTCCTTCAACTTGCAAACATAATTTTCATTCTCTGACAACTGGAATCCTTATGGTTTCTCAACATAGACTTCTTCTTCTTCTAGATCCCCATTTAGGAAGGTTGATTTCAAGTCCATATGATACACTTTAATATTCTTGGAGAACGCATAAGAGAGGATAAATATGATTTCTTCCATTATGTAAACAGGGGTAAATGTTTATTCAAAGTTGATACCTTCAACCTGAGCGTATCCTTTACATACCAAACTAGCTTTCTTCCTGGTAACTTGTCCATATTCATTAAATTTGTTTCTAAAGACCCACTTTGTGTCGATCACATTTTTAACTTTGGTCTTGGAACAAGTTCCCAAGTGTCATTATTCTCTATATGATCTAACTCTTCTTCCATATATTTTATCTAGAATTCATCCTTACTCTCTTATTCAAAACTTCTTGGCTCAATCATAGATAAAAGTGTTAGGTGCAGTTGTTTTGGTGAACAAATTATTCTTCTAGTCTCAAATCTTGCATCTTTGTTCTTGATTCTTTGATTTAATGGATGATTCTTCTGTTTTCATATGCGAGGTGTCTTTGGAGGTACTTGAAAATATTATTGTTATTGTTCTTCTATTTCCAACTGCTCTTCTTCGTTTTCTTCTTCTGCTACTTGTTCTTCCTTTGCTTCTTCTTCATGAACATGTTTTATTGAACCCTTTTATTCTTCATTTATTTTTTGTCCACTTGTCTCATCAACCATCACATTGATGCTTTCCATAACTTTTTTGAGCCTTAGATTGAAATATTTTTATGCTTTCCTTGTGCTCGAATACCCAAAAAGTATGTCTTTGTCCACACAAGAATTGAAATTTCCAATTCTGCCATTTTCTCTTTTGATGTAGCATTTGCTTCCAAAAAATTTGAAGTGCTTCAGATTCATTCGTCTTCCTTTCCATAGCTCATAGGGAGTTTTATCATTGTTTTTTATGAGTATTACTCGTTTTTTACTATGAATTATTGTATGCATTGCATGTGCCCAAAAGACGTCTATCAACTTGGAATCCATTAACATAGTTCGAGCTATTTCCTGTACTGTCTTGTTCTTCCTTTCGACAACTCCATTTTGTTGTGGTGTCCTAGCGACGGAAAATTTCCTTTTTATTCCATGCTGCAAAAATCCATAAATTCCTTTGAATTAAACTCTCCTCCATTATCATATCTCAAACATTTGATTTTTGAATCCATTTGATTTTCAACCATTTCCTTGTATATCTTGAAGTTCTCGAATTCTTATGACTTATTCATGAGAAAACAAATTGCAATCATCCTTGTATAATCATTAACCAACAACATAAAATATTTCTGACATTTTAAACCCTTCATTCTAGTTGGTCCAACTAGATCAATATGCACAATTTCCAGTGGTCTTGTTGTGGAGTATTCCTTTTATTTGAACTTGTTCTTTGTTTTCTTTCCTTGTTGACAATGCTTGCATAAGTGTTGGTTGGCTTCATGATCTAGGGCATTTATCTGACTGCTTCTTTTTTGCTAACTTTGGAAAGGTTATCAAATTTTATATGACCCATTCTTTTGTTCCATAGCCAAACTTCATCTTCCTTTCCTAAACAACATTTTTCATTTCCAATTTCACTTAATACATATATGTTGCTTGAAGTTCTTACAAATGTTTCAACCAATCTAACTAAACCTTATTTTCTTATATCACACTTATCTTAATCAAACACAAGTTTGTGATCTTGGTCACACATTTGACTTACACTTAGAATATTGTGTTTCATATCTTCCACTAGTAGAATATTTTATTCCTTGGTATCCTTGTTTCCAATTCTGACTGTGTGCCTCTTCCAATAATTCTATTTGAGTCATCATTTCCAAAGGATACTGATCCATGTCTTTCCTTTCTCAAGGTTAGAAACCTATCCTCATCACCTATCATGTGCTTTGAGCAGAAACTGTAAACATACCAACCACGTTTCTTATGTTTGGCTTGTAGAGAAAGTGTGCATTCTTCATTGTTGAACCAATTTTGCTTTCTTATCCATATTATTTGAGGTTATTTTATGTGACTGTTGTGATTTTGTTGTGATTCTATTGGAGGAACTATCATTCTACAATATTTTTCCATGTGTCCAAAGTTTTTTTCACTTGTAGCATTCCATATCAGTACTCAAGGATTCAAATTTGTTGTAGTTTATGTTATGTGTTTCACTAGGCCTTCTTGAATAATCATTTCATGCATAACTTTCATGGTTGTCTCTGTTCCTTTTATTATCTCTGCAATTCACAACTTTATGTCCAAAATTGTTACATGAATAACATAAACCAAGAAAGATATTTTGATACATGGGAGTTGTAGATCTTCTAAAATGAGTTACTTTTATGAACCCTTCTTCTTTAGGCCTTCTTGTTTCTGACTACCGTTGATTCTGAAATCTGAATCATCTAGGTGGAGGAGTGTCTTTGTGATCTTCCTTGTGAAAATTCTTGTCTCCTCTGACTATATTTGCATAGCCTCTTGGTTGTGTTTCTTGATTTTTTGTTTTGGAGCTTGATCCTTTTTCTTTCTGGTTGTATCCAAGTTCAGACTTGTCATGATTTGGCCTTTGACTGCTAATAATATCATCCAAAACTTTTGAGCTTTTTTTCATGTTTTTCTTTTGAAGGTCTTTTCTCAATGTGACAAATTCTTCTTCCAAGCCTCCAATGATCCTGTATTTTTCTTCCAACCATTTTTTGAGTGATTCTTCAATTATTTTGTCTTCTTCAACTTGGATTTTTAATTTAGTGATCATCTTCTCTAGTTCTTTGGAGTTTGAATTTTGAGTTTCCTCTTTTCTTTCCAGTTCTTCCTATAGTGACTTCTTTTTCTTCCTTTCCCTTTTAATAACTTCTATTGCACTCACCAATTCTTGTTTGTAGTCAACTTATGCCTCTTCATAATATTATTTGATTCCTTCTTCATCGAAATCTTCTACTTCCATGAATATAACCCTTTATGTATCACTTTCACTGACTTCATCTTCGTCTCATGAGGTGTTGTCTTCTTCAGTGCAAAAACTTTTCTTGAGAAAATTATTTTTAGTTCTTTTTCCTTTGTATATTTGTTTCCTATTTGAATCATCTACTTCATTCCTTTTATTTTTATTATGGGGACACTTTTTAGTGAAATTACCAATACCATCATAATTAAAATAGATCAATGGAAGCTTACCTCTATATTTGCGACCGGTTCCCTTTTTCAGTCTTCTAATGAATGGCTACTTCTTAATCGTCTTCTTAGATGTCACTACTACTATTATTCGACTTTACCTTTTGCTTTCCCTTTTTCTTTGACTTATTGGATGCTTTGAATGTTTCTTCTTTTGTAACTGGATTCTCCTATTCTATTATCATTTCATAGGTTGTGAATATTTCATGTAGCTCATCCATTCTTATCGAATCCAGATCTATTATTTCTTCTAGTGCTGAGATCTTAGGATCAAATATCATTGGAAGAGATCTTAGTACCTTTTGAACAATTATAGATTCATCAAATTCTTCTCCCAATCCTCTAATTGCATTCATTGTTTCACCAACTCATAAAAGGTAAGTTGCAATATTCTCATCTTCCTTCATCTTCAGTTGTTCAAATTGACCTTTGTAGGTTTGAAGCTTTGTTTCCTTGACTTTTGCATCTCCTTCATAAAAATTTTGAAGTTTGTACCAAATTTAATTTATGGAGATGCAATGCATAACTTTGACATATATCGAATCAACCAGACCATTCAGAAGAGAATTTTTGGATTTCGAATTATTTAGACTAAGTTTATTTCCATTTTCATTTGTTGGAGGAACGACAGGTTCTTTATATCCATCTACAATTGATTGTGAGACCTCAAATCCTTGTTCTTGTACATACGTTTTCATCCTTCTTCTCCAGAATGAATAGTTATGTCCATCAAACTGTGGTATTCAATTTTTATACATATTGTTTCTCTCCATGATCTTTCTTCCAGTGGTTAAACCAATTCCTAAAGGAACCTGATCTGATACCAATTGTTGGATTACTGAGAGGGGGGGTGAATCAGTAATAGATATTTTTAATCATTTTTAACCATAGTAAATAAGTGTTGCTTATATTTATGATCAATTTACCATTATCATTCAATAAGTGCAGAATAAGTGAACCGTGAACAATGAACAATAATACACATACACAATACACCAGTATTTTATGTGGAAACCCAATGCGGGAGAAAACCACATAAAAAAAATTCTTATATGTCTTTAAGAATTAGATTCATTGGAAGCACCAAATTCCTTTGTTTTCCAGCTGCAACTAGAAGGAGGCTCCAACCCCCTATATTTTCAGGCTACAATCTTAGGGAAGCTCCAACTCCCCAATTCTATGGATACAACCAGAAGAAGGCTACAACCCCCTATGTTCTCTGACTACAACCAGAAGGTGGTTACAACCACCTATCCTTTCCTAGTCCAACCACCCTGAAATATAAGTGTCAAAATGATGAAACCACTGCCACACTGTCACTATGAGATATACCATTGTAAACATGTACCAATATGTGCCAACAACCTATAACAAACATGTACCAATAGACTACAATGAAATTGTACCATAAATCATCCTGTACCAACAAATACCAACATGTACGTGACATGTATATGTTGCATCTCTTGTATGTATGTGACATGTCTATACTACAACCCACGTATGTACGTAGCATGTCTATAATGCAGCCTACGTACACCTTTAGAAAGCTAGGGTTTTCACCTTTCTGAACCTCGGGCACTTTGATGCCTCTATCAAATCAACCTATAACATGTCACTTTGTCCAATCTATAGTTGTTCCCTATGCATACATCATCATACATATCCCTTAACCAATTGCATTTATGTCTCTCTAGTCATGTTCCATACATGGGTATACAATCATGATCAAATGCAATAACCCTCACATGGACTAGACATCAAACCCTCACTGATATGCAGCCTCAAACTACACCAATAACTTCATGAACACATCCCAACCAAAAACCATCAACCATGTACCAAGAAACATGATATATGACTCAACACTCAACCCAACAAGATGTAACAATAATGAATACCAACCATACCAGTGATATATTTATGTAGATCCAGATCATATAATAAGTGTCATACAACCAACAACCTCTCTAGGGAAAATCCTCAAACTCCCATAACCATATCTCATGTAGATAACAATATCCAACTACATATAAGAATATGACATACCTTTTGAACCTGCAGATAGATCTATTGTACCTTATCACTGAAGACCTTCTTGGGAACTTGCTTCCAGACTCTAAGAAGATAGTATTATCACATATAGTTTTCAAGGGAAGAAGGTCATCTGAGTTCATGGTATGCACATGAAGCGTCTGAGTCCAACATGTAGAGTAGCTCATTTCGAGCTTAAAATACGAACAAGCGGGCTCAGTTTTGTGACGGTGGAGATCCCTTGTGAGGATCAGATTAGTGGCCCCAGGGTATTCAGATTTTCAGAATTGCACGAAGTATAGTGCCATGAAAAGAGTCGAAGCCCGAAGCAAGATGAGTCATTGATCTTGAAGGGAGAACATGCCATCTGATCCAAGTGTTCGGGAAAATAATCTTCGAGAGTTTTGAAGAAGGAAGTGTGTAAAAGTCCCGAAGTACCGAAGTAGATCTCAACCATCTGAATCTAGACTGCCATGCGTCATTAGATCTATCACTCCGGGAGTTTTACTTCAGGAGTTTTGAAATGAGAAACTCCCCAAGTTCCCGAAGCACCTTTGGATATGAGCGCCAAGTTATGGCCCAAGGTCACATGCATAATGGAGCGATGGAGAGGATCTGCGCCAAAGGCTGAAAGCGCATGTATTAGTCACAGAAAAAGATCTGCATGGTCTCAAGGCACCAATATTGACTCGAAGAAGTCGTGGGCACCATCTGGAACATTCATGGGTGTCAGGCCTCATCCTGATCTCGATAAAGGTAGTTAATGGAAATGGGGGCGGTGGTTGAGACCTCGTCTCACCCCATAAATGGAAAATAGGTTGAGGACGACCGTGAGTGCAGATTGGAAATCTGAAGTTTCCTTCTGGATGGATTTTCCTGCAAAACACATAACAAAGGCGAGCTCGCATCTGACATGAGAAGGCCTGCACAGTCTGAAAAAGCAGGCACCGAATGAAAACTTTAAATGCAGTGGTCCGATCACTCTCCTAGTAGTTGCAACAGTTCTAAGTATATATGCTCAATTTTGATATTTTGTTATGGTCGATGGTTGAGCTAGGCTCCCGCATTGTAAAGGTTTGATGAAATCTCTGGTTCTCTGTTATGTAATAGGATTTGAGATTTCTTGTTTAATATAAGTCATCTTCTTTCCATATCTCTATAAAAGTTGTGTTAGAACACTCGGGCATGGAGGATCTAGTCGAGGGTCGTATGTTGTTGTTATGAAGGTTTGATTTCAGCAGTATTGTGACCAGTTTTAATCAGTTCATTTTGTTATCTTTTTCCCTCTCACACTGAAGAGCTAGGGCATGGATGATCCAGTCAAGTTGTTGTTGTTGCATTGTGATGTATGTTTGATCATTGTGTTGTTATGACTGTGTTTCTTAAATATACTTCAGTGTTTGAAACTTTGAATCCAAGAGGATCTTGTGTTTGAATTTTTCCTCCTTAGGTTGTTGGGAGACCTGATGTCCATAGTAGACCTCTACATTCTCCTCACCAAGTCTTCCTTTTATTCACCTTTAATCCAACTTACTGACTAAAGTTGATCAAGACCTCACTTGCCTATGCATACCATTCCATTTTTCTGAGTTAAAGCAATACCATCTTGAGTCTGCACCCATTTGACCTCTTTAAAATTATTTGTGACATAAAAATTAATGGTTACTAGGCTTACTCTCTCTACAATCAGAGGGTGACTTCTAGTGCTAACATTTATGGCGTCGTTGTCGAGGACAAAAGTGAATATATCTTCCCTGGGAGAACAACAAAGAGCTTATGTTTTTGAAGGTGCATTAGATATCAGAACCATTGAAGATTGCAGCTTGCACCTGGCGACTCCACTGGGGAGGATCTTGTTGATAGAAAAATTACCATGCCGAAGGGAAAGAATAGGTGTCAATCTATGAGTTTTCTTCATGAAATCTTGTTCTTATTTATCAACTCATTTCTCTCTTTCACTTTGCATATAAAGAGGATTATCCTTTGCTTTGTATATTCAGATGAAAATAAACCTTCCTTCATTCATCCATCCTTGGAAGAAGAATACATGCTATCTTCTTGTGTTGTAGATGTCGATCCTGTGTCTTCAGGTCAGCCTATTCATAAAAGTGAGATTTGTATTGCATCTCCTCTCGAAATTGATCACCCTTGTAGCCTTGAGGAGGTTGAAAATGATTCACAGCCTTCTCATATCTCATTACCTCATGTTGTTTCTGTTGAACCTCCCCATCCTCTTGTTGAATCCCATATTCAGCCCATAAGTTTTCAAGCTAATATTAGAGAAAGGATGTTTAAGCCTCTAAGGATACCTCATCACCTACATCCCTATCCTTCTTATTTCTTTTAGTATCTTCCTCAGTTTTCTGGGGAGGATCATGTTACAGTTGAGAGGCACTTGGGGGCCTTTGAGAACTTTATTTATCAGTTTGATATAGTTCATGATGATGTTATCATGAGGTTGTTCTCACATTCCCTATCTGGAGATGTTGTTGTGTGGTTTAGATGTCTGGAGATTGGTTCTATTGGTTCCTGGACTGAGCTATGTCATGATTTTTTAAAGTGTTGGGGTGAGAACAAATCCCCTGATCAATATTGGTTTGAGTTTAATGCCTTGAGGAGAGGGGAAGAGGAAGCCTTGGTTGTCTTCAACAGGAGGTTTTACAGCGTTTATCATAGTATGCATGTGGAGATTAGAACCACGGAGACTGTTTCCATGGTGTACTATGTCATGGCTCAGCATCCAAAGCTTATCCTTCTCCTGAGAGAAAGGAAATATTCATTGTTAAGACATTTGTTTGAAGATGTTGTAGAGGTCGAAGAGAACATCAAGGCTAGCAAGTGGGTTCATAGGCAGGCATATATCGAAAATTTGCATGTACATGAGCAAGAAGATTGTCAATCTGTTTCAGATTTTGAGCAAGAAGATATTGAATATGAATCATATTTGGAACAACAACAAAGAAGTAGGTATGATTCATAGTTGGAATCAGGTTCTTCGACATTTGCAGATTTTTCTATGGGCAGGAATGCATATCAATCTTATGATCAGTTTCCATAACATTTTGAGCATGTAGCAGTGGCTAATTGAATAGATAATTGTATGTGCTTGGCTAATCATAGTTATGATGTTCTAAATCCTGCTGCACCTTTATCTTCTGACCATTCTTATGAAGAAGAGACGACAACTGTTGATGATCAAGAGTTGGTTTCAAAAGAACAAGGAAGGCATTTATTTGCAAGCAGAGAGAATTTTACAGAGGAGCAGCCTGGTCTTCTAAAGTAGCCAGGATTTGTCACATTATTCATGATCATGTGGCCATATACATGGAGTCATACATTTCAGATTTTCTAAAATTTTCAAATTGCATTACTTCACCAATACTCACAAGCGAGTATGGTGTTATGAAAGATTTACAAGACCACACTATAGAGCCTTTTCCTTTATTAATTAAGGGAAATCATTGGGTGGAAATTAGTTATCCTAGACTTGTATAAAACATAGAGAAACATGTAAAGGAGGAGCTTAGTGGGAAGTTTATCTCATGTCCAGAACCTGCAATTGAGAAAGTGTCACCTGGTATTAGCCAACTTGCATTAGTTCTCCACCCACCTATGCACTCTGAGAACATCACATGATGGGTGAGCTGCAATAAAGGACAAGAGTTAATTTCTTACCAGTTGATCTCCCCTGATTATAAATTGTGTGACCCAGTGGGATCATATATGGAGCTGTGTTTTCCAAAAGCATTGAAGCCTGGATATTTATTCACCTTATCATCATTTGGGGGTATAGTCAGTGTTCCAAGCCATGTCCTCATTTTGTTGTCATACTTCCTTAGCCTTTTGTGGATTATCTACAGTAAAGAGAAGGATCATAATACCAGACATTATGGGTGGCTATGGTGGAAGTTTGATTTCACCTAACGCTTTGTAAAAATCAGTTAGCTTAGGATTTTGTACATAAATAATCTCTATTAGGAGCAGGTGTGTTTTCTTTATGTATGTAAGAATAATAATGTGCGGGTCGGCTTGAATTCCTCAGGAGGATGTTTTTGAGCATGACTCCATAGCCCAATGAAGAAGGTGGATTGGAACTAATTTTTCTTGGAAACTCGTAGGGAGCATGCCATCCCCTGTGGAGCCAAATGTTATCACATATAGTTTTCAAGGGCAGCAGGTCGTCCAAGTTCATGGTCTGCACAGGAATCGTCCGAGTGCAGCATGCATAGAAACTCATTTTGGGTTTAAAATACGAAGAGGTGGGCTCATATTTGCGACGGTGGAGATCCCCTTTGAGGATCATATTAGCGACCCCCGGGTCTTTAGAGTTTCAGAATTGCATGAAGTATAGCACCATGAAAATAGTCGAAGCCCGAAGCAAGATGAGTCATTGATCTTGAAGGGAGCACGTGGCGTCTGATCCAAGTGTTCGGGAAAATAAGCTTAGGGATTTTTGAAGTAGGAAGTGTGTAAAAGTCCTGAAGTCCCGAAGTATATATCGGCCATCCGAATATAGACTTCAACACGTCATTAAATATGTCACTCTGGGAGTTTTACTTTGGTATTTTTGAAACAAGAAATGTGCCAAGTTCCCAAAGTGCCTTTGGATATGACTACCAAGTTATGGCCTGAGGTCACATGAATAATGGAGCGATGGAGAGGAGTTGTGCCAAAGGCCAAAAGTACCCATATTGGTCACAGAAGAAGATTTGCATGGCCTCGAGGCGTCGAGATTGACTCGAAGAAGTCGTGGGCACCGCCTGGAACATTCATGGGTGTCATGCCTCGTACCAATCCCAATAAAAGTAGTTAATGGAAATGGGGGTGGTGGTTGAGACCTCGTCTCACCCCGTAAATGGAAAATAGGATGAGGACAGTCGTGAGTGCAGATTGGCAATCTGAAGTTTCCTTCTGGATGGATTTTCCTACAAAACACATAACTGAGGCGAGCTTGTGTATGACATGAGAAGGCCTGCATAGTCTGATAGAGTACGCACCAACTGAAAACTTTAAATGTAGTGGTCTGATCACGCTCCTGGTAGTTGCAACAGTTCTGAGTATATATTCTCAATTTTGATATTTTGTTATGGTCAATGATTGAGCTAGGCTCTCGCATTGTAAATATTTGATGAAAGCTCTCATTATATGTGATGTAATAGGATTTGAGATTTCCTGTTTAATATAAGTCATCTTCTTTCCATCTCTCTGTAAAAGTTGTGTTAGAACAATCGGTCATGGAGGATCCAGTCAAGGGTCGTATGATGTTGTTATGAAGGTTTGATTTCAGCAGTATTGTGACCAGTTTTAATCAGTTCGTTTTGTTATCTTTTTCCCTCTCACACTGAAGAGATCGGGCATGGATGATCTAGTCAAGTTTTTGTAGCTGCATCGTGATGTATGTTTGATCATTGTGTTGTTATGACTGTGTTGCTTAAATATACTTCAATGTATGAAACTTTGAATCCAAGAGGATCTTATGTTTGAGTTTTTCCTCCTTAGGTTGTTGGGAGACCTGATGTCCATAGAAGACCTCTACATTCTCCTCACCAAGTCTTCCTTCTATTCACCTTTAATCCAACTTACTAACTGAATTTGATCAAGACCTCACTTTCCTGTGCATACCAGTCTTATTTTCTGAGTTAAAGCGATGTCATATTGAGTCTGCATCCATTTGACTTCTTTAAAATTATTTGTGACATACAAATTAATGGGTATTGATCTTACTCTCTCTGCAATTAGAGGGTGAATTCTAGTGATGACACATAGCACTCTCAACAACTCAATATTTCATGGCTTTTCCAACTGTACGCACCCTCCTTTACTTCCAGACTGCATATATACATGACCACTTCCATTGCAGCCTGCGTAGACCTAAAAAACTAGGGTTTTCCAGTATTTCTGCAACTCCGAAACTTTTTTCAACAACCCTTCTTTCTACCTTAGACTTGTGTAACTTCAGATGTATCAATGAGTACCTGCAATAAACCTTACAAAATAATAGTGCTCAATAGGTGAAAATAGGAGACCCTTTCTCTCTTATTTATACTCTCCAAGTACCTTCCTCAAGGGGTTACCTTCTAACTAACTTAACCCAACTTCCTTCTTTTAGGGCTAACCCACTTTTAACCACTTGTTCACTTATAACCACTTTATCCACAAATAGTAAACTCACCACTTCAATTTTCCTAAGTTCATATTGCAAGATGTTTGCCTCAAGCCTTCTCCTCTACCTTCTGATAGGGGACACACTTGGGCTTCTCCCTATCCTTGATTTTGCGTGATCTCTCCTAGTGGATTTCCTAGGAGAATGATGGCGCCTGCTCATGCTTCTTAACTTCTTGTCATTCTGATGATCATCTCTTTTTCTTTGGGATCTAGATGTTGTCACTTGTCTAGCAATAGTTGCTTTCTTAGTGCCGAAGTATTTGTTAAATTTCTTATGCAACATATTCATACTCTGGATTATTTCTCCATGTGCCTTCATAATCCTTTCATTATCGACCTTGTAGCTTTGCACTTCTTTATGCAATATTCTCATAGTCCCATGCTCCTTCTTTCATCTCCTTCTATTAGACTATGTCTCAGCATTTCCCATGCTAACATGAAAACCTATGACCTCCTCCTCACGGATGTAAGATCCCTGGTCATCTTCCATAACTCCATTCCTCATATAAGAACCAAATTTGTTTACCTATACCTCTAATTCTGCAAAAATCTGCATGTAATAATTATTGTTAGCATATGCATATTATAAAACATTAAATTAATTAGAATACAAGTTATTATTCACATAATTATATGAATAACACAATAAACCAAGTCAAAATTTGATTCCTTAGACACATTCCTCTCTAAAACAACTCTCCAATGGCTACACTCATGCCTCATTCTCTGTTCTAAGTGAAAAGTTACAACATTCACAAGTTGCAATTTCCACTCACTTATTGTTGCATAATTTACTTTATTACTTCTTGATAAAATTTTGGTGCCAAAATCAAAATTATACGTAGATATGCGTCTTCTCCTCCTTAATACATTTCCAGTGACTATTTATTTTCTCAAATCTAAGCTCCGAGCTAAAAATTATGGTCCGGAGAAGTTTAGACAATTTTCCCATTTTATCACTTTATGCTACATGTGTATTCTTTTTCTTCTTGCACATTTTTACATAACCATATTCCAAATATAGTTCCATGGATATATTCTATGGTTCATAATATTTTCATAGACTTCTCTTGTGCCTCAATTGGACTTCTAAACAAGGAGTTATGCCCTCTGGAAATAAATTGGTGCTGAAATTTATACTCTTATTGTTTCAGTTGTAAATTTCTCATATGAGCTCTGTTTTGCGTCCAAAGTAGCTTGTTGGATAACTCTCTCCAAGTTATTTTATTTAATCTATAGACACAAAATTTACCAAAATTACACTACCTAAAAATGTCATTTAGGGCCTCAAAATAGTTTCGCAATTTTAAGACCTTCAAAAATATGAAAAAATCATAGAAAAACTAATTGTTTTACTGTTATAAGAACCTTTAAATATGATTCGTTGATCTCAAATTGAGTGTAATCTCAATCGTTGATATGATCTCTATCAGTGTGTAAATACCCCAATCATTACAACTCCAAGTGAATCAAAAAGTGCAATTTTGTTTTGTTTTTAGGCAGGAAGTCAACGACAACAACAATTGAACCACATAGCCTCACAACGAACACCACACATGCAGATCAGGAAATAAACAAAAATGACTCAATGCACTAGCACATCGAGCAGCTAGGCGTAACATGCGAAAATCAAAGACAGATAGAAATGACTACCCATCTGACACAAACACGACAATGCCTACAAGCTAAAGGAAAACATCCACAATCCCGACACAACGGCCTCGACGACCAGTAACTAGGAACCTGTATGGCACATCAGGCCCAATGCATTAAGGTGTTACAGACTAAGGGCCAACATCCTCTACAACAAACGAGATGTCCACATCAGGAAGCACAAGACGTCGGCCAGGTTATCGCTCGCCTCTATCCATCAGGGCATGCAATGATCCCCTCATCAAGAGTCATGCCATCACTAGTTGATAAGCATGATAGTAACCTTGGCGCAACATAACATATCTAGACCAATAACCCAAGAAACTCTGATGCGCTAGGAGACCGAATTAACTGTCAAAAATTACATGAAGACTATACCCAAGTGCCCAAACAATGAGTCGACAAGACGTAAGGTGACATCACTCAAAATAAAATGCGCAACTAACCGAAGGATTTCTTGGTTCCAACAAGGTGACCTGTGTGGTGAAACAACTATGACCAACCACCATTTACAATTCGCCTTAAGGCACAAGGCTACGCCATTCTGTCAACAATGATCTGAACATGATGCAATTGACACTATTTATTATACAAGGCACCTTCATGTACTTGAACAATCTTTATATAAGTAAAAGCATTCATTGATATATATAATATTAAAACTATTTAATTATTATATATCATTTGAAAA